>CAJVPV010004102.1:0-10394 GCA_910591835.1 Acaulospora morrowiae | reverse complement strand
AAACATATAAATAATTGAGTCATGACGCAATTATTTTTGAGGATTTTGGGAATTGAGTTAACAGCAAAATAATTTATACCACACATATAACGTAGACTACCAAATTTAGGGGTATAAATGTCAAGTAGGGCACAACTTCTATAAAGTAGTCTTAAACGTCTCTTTATGTCAGCATTGTCCATACAGTAATTATTTTCAAAATTGCCTAATCGAGTTAATAGGTTTTTCTTTTATAGTCTCATAGACTATAGAGAAAAGGAAATTATCAGTGTGGAAACTGGGAAATGCACTAAATATAGTATAATTATTATAATACTAACTGGATAATCGATACATCACAACACCTTAACTGGAGATCACAATCTCAATGCCCACTGGATCAGCATGTGAAATGGCTTTACATAAGAAACAGTATATACAGTGACACCTGTCTAAATATATATTGTATATTTGTATAATCTTTATTATTGCATAAAAATAATTTGATTCCATGTTGATTTTTCCAAGAATTCTTAAAATACCTATGTAATTTTGAATGGTGCTGCAAATTCAGAGCGCTATAGCTCAAAATCCTAGTTATAAATCTTTTTTTCTGTTCTATATAATTATTTGCAAAAAGACTAAAGAAATAACTTTTATTAAGATCTCAAAAACAATTGAGATAGTAATTTCTTAAGTAATTTAGCATTTTCTGTTATGAATAGAAATTTCTTTTGATGATTATAAATCATAATCTTAATACTAAGAGGAATATTTATATATAAACATATATATGCATATTCTGTTTAAATGCATAAAAGTTTGTTGGTCCCAACAGTATGTATTTAGACAGGTGCCACTGTATTAGGTTATGATGTCAGATACCATGTAATACTGTTCAACTGCCTTCACATAAAGTTGAATCAGTATTTTGTGATCTGTCTTATGAAGTGTTAACTATTACACTATAGACTTACAGATCTAAATTAAAAATTTTTTTAAAAAAATATTAAATTAATTAATTTTATAAAAAAATTTTTATAACATTAAAAAAATTTTTTAAAAAATTTTTAATTGATTAATAATTATAAATATAAATATATATATATAATTTGAATTAATTTATTTTTAATTTTTAAAATATTAAAAAAGTATATTTAAAAAAATCATATTATTATATTATTATAATATGTATAATTTATAAAAAATTTATTGTATTTTAAAAAACAATTTTAAGTTTCATATAATTTAAATAATTGATTATTAAATTATAACTAAATATTTAACTTTGATTTTTTTTATATCATACTGTATACAATTTGAGTTAAAATCAAAATACAATATAACAAATATTTTATTTTCATATATATTAAATAAAATAAAACTTTACTTATAAAGTTTAAATTTAAATTAAAAATTAATCTTAATATTATTACTAAATCTATTTTTTTTAAAATAATATCATAATTAAATTTTTATTTTTGTTATTAAAACTTTGATTATAAATATTTTTGTTTTTATTTTTAATTATCATAATATAATTTTTCTTAATTTTGAATAGATATTCAATATTATCTAACTAATATATTCATTTAATAAAATTTTTTAATATAAGTTAAATAATTATTGTAAAAAAAACTAATCCATATTTAACTTTTTGTTAACTCAAGTAGGAAATGTTGGTTTTTTCAGAATATATATTTTATGATATACAAATAATATTTTAAAAAATTAACTTTGATTATTTCAAAAAAAAACAATACAATAATACGAAAAGTATTATTGATAATTTAATAATTTAAATCATTTGTTAAACTTATTTAACTACTATAGCTTTATTTATACTATCGTGAAACCTATTGATTATATAATTTTAAATTAAAAACATTAATTAAAATAAATCGGGTATATGGTTTTTAAATTCCGTTTAATACAATATATCACAGTTCTATTTTCAAATTATTATTATAAGCGATGTGAATCACATACTATCCCTCTGATGATATCTTTGTATTTCACACCACGCATACGTATTACGTTATCAATTATGTTTTTACTAACGTCATGGGATGATACTTCATTGTATTTATCATTATTTGCGTGAATTTATTTAAGAAAAATTTTACGCTATGTAATAAACATTCTGCCTGTTTTTGGTTACTTATTCCGTATTAACGTCCAGACAAAAAGAAAGGTAATTAATTAAAAATGGTTCATTGTAAGATCTAAAAAAAAAGAGTCACTTTAATAATAACCATAAACATATAGCGAAATGAAATCTGTGTATTAAAGGCGCAGTTTCCATTTAAGAATAATTAGAGATGGCACATTGTGTATTTATTGTTAGTCTAATGACATCAAAATATGTTATCGTCTATTTTAAAATTAATCCATATTAAAAGCAACAAATATAGGATTTTGAAAAAAAATATTATTGGTATTTTTGTAATATAAAATAACTTGAGGATTTTTTTTTAATAACCATTTTTTTTACTTTTCGATTTTACAAATTGTCACTGAAAGTAACAAAATATTTAGAATGAAATATTTTTAATCTTTATGCATTACTTGATTTTTTAAAAATTTCTTCATTCTAATCTCATTAGAGAATGTATTATTATCATAATAAAGTAAAAACATAATATGATTGTATAAATAAGGATTAAAACAAATCGATTGAATTATGGGTCGGCTAAAATATTTCGTTAAAGAATCCTAAGAACTCGACCCTTAAGGTCTCTAGGTTGATTTTTATCTATTGGCGGTTGGCAATGTTTAAGTCACATGACATTGTTTCACATGATTAAAACTAAGTAAATGCCGACTATCTATGTACGCACTTTTAAGAAAGCTTAAAATTCACTCATACTCTTCGTTTGGTACGTAAAATGCCTCCGAAAAAAACCAAACAAACTACCGAGAAGGAAAGCTCTCCTTCATCGGTGAGAAGATCTTCTCGGCAAAGAACAGTCAAAAAGACACTAATCGAAGACGACCTAGATTTATTTGAAGAAGAACCCGAGATAGAAAAGACACAAAAAAGACGCGCTAAGAAAACAGCAGCTTCAAGAAGCAATCGAGCGAAAAAATCTTGTCACGAACAAGCTGATATATCTATAGATGAGACCTCACGTAGTCAAGGTGAGAGCGAGCAAAAGGTTGTTGATAATTTCCATAGGAATGAGCGAAATTTTAATAATGTTTATTGATAAAGAAGGGGAAATGGAGGGAATTATGGAGGAAGATGTCAAGGATGAAGATACCAAAGAGGATGACGCGTCTCCTTTACCTCAACAAACAAATAATGAAGACAATATTAAATTGGAAACAGGATCTTCTATAGTTAATCGATCCAAAGATGATGATACCGATACCGATCCAATTGTTCAGCAAAGGTGGGAATCTATTAAAGAACGACTTTTTGAAATTCCCAAGATCCCTAAACCGCCTTACAAGGATTATCAAGACAAGTTACTGGTGAAACATCCTTGGATGAAAAAGAGGGATATAGATTATCTTCACAAGCTCCTCACCGATCCAAAATCTGAATTAGGATATAAAGTTATAAAGGTAAGGATCTCACTTTAGACTCGTTCTTCAAATCTTTTTCTAGTCTCTAGATTTATATGTGTATATATACATGTTTTTTTTTTACCAACTTAGCATATTATAAATTATAATGTGTACAGTAATTTCACGAATGAACAAAAGGCACGCCTTTTGAACCTTTTACCACGTTCAGAATTGGTTCCGATCGCAAGTGATGCTGGTGAACCCATTGATACACCGCGAATAGAACGAGAACGCCAATCAATGGGATTAAAATTATATGAGGCTGGAATAACGGATGTAATAACAGAAACAGATCCCCTCAAGGTTGTTCCACGCTTCGATTTTTGGCTATCAGATGCGTTTAAAGACGCTCGATGGTGGTTTCAATTGAGCATAAGATACGGATACTTTACAAAAATAGGCGTTGACACTCAATGGACTAATCTGGAAAAGTTTAAAACTGAAATTCCTGATGTTTGGAAAGTAAGAATTATTAATTATTGGAAATTATGACTATATCAATTTTTAATAAGTTTTTTTTAATATTTTTGATGATAGAACGACGCCTACGAACAGGATTGGGGTATTGGGTTATGGGGAAAAATGGGAAATAAACAAATCGCCGGGTAAAATACATCTCCGTTTATTTTAATCGTAATGATCGGTATGGCTCGTTCTTGTGGTAATCAAAAATTTTGAAAAAATTAGCGATTCCGCTCAAATAACGCTTCCGGATTTGGCCAAAGCATTGATAATTAAACCGAATGACACTTTAAAATATAAGCGACAATTTAAAAATATCGGTGTGACAGTGAGCATGGATGTGAAGGTAATCCGAAAAATTTAAACGTGTAATAATTTTACTATAATTAATATGTACTGATCGTTAATTCGAATTTTTATTTAGGTGATTTCTATTAATGAATCGAACGGACATCTACAGATTAAGCTGATTAAAGGCAAGCAAAGTAAAACTCTTGACGACATTCATAATCCAACTCGTCTTGAGAACGAGCTTTTGGATTTTGATGGTCAAGTACCAAAAAAATCGCGTCCCAACGGCAACGCCTTTAAAAACTTTTCCATTCAACGTTCTGCAGAATACACCCCAAGTTTATTTGAAGCTAGAAAGGAATATTGGGCAAAGAACCAATAGTCAATTATTTTATCTTACGTCTTAATAGCAACCCTATCGTTATTTTTTCGACTGTCACATATTAGAATTTCGTTTATGCAGTTGGACTAAGCTATTATTGTTTTTGATTATTTTAATATTCATTCATCTGTACTCTCAATAATAGTCTCTTTAACCGATTTTTAAATCCTATTAAATAAGTGAATAAATGATGTTTATACGAAAAATCTTAAGAACGATGTCAGTGTTGCATCATAGGATTAAAATTGTAGATAGTGTAATCGTTTAGAAATAGATTTTCAAACAACAATAAATTTAGTGACTGCATATACACCAATTTCAATCTTGTTTACTTTCATAAATTACGAACTTTGATGAACTTTTTAAATTATTTTGTAAGAATCCAAGATCCAAGGATGTATCTGTAATATATATATATATACTGTATATACTGTATATACAGTATGTTAATCCTGATAATAATTGAATTGCTGGTTAAAGTTATAATATTTTTATATTGCAAATAATTAAAATATCTTTCCATATATGGAAATCAATCGTGTTTCCATATATATATCAGATATGGTAATTTGAATCATATTTTATATACGGGAATATACATATGCCCAATTAAATATAAAATAACAGTTTATAATATCTAATTTGAAATTACTATATTAAAGAAAAAAATAAAAAATTATTTGATACAGCATGTTTCTAATATTTTATATTAAAAAATTTTTTATCTAGAATTGAAATTTTTAATTAAAAGTCATTGCATAAATATAATAAATACTAATGGATTTATGAATTGATAAACGTGATAGGCAACGTCTAAAACATATAACATGTAAATTGTTAATCAATTAATTGAGTTATCTTAACGACAGTAGTGATTTATACAACTTTAAAGCAGCCACGTGGTGCAGAATATATTTATTTTTTTACATTCTCCGTGAAGTTGTACAAAGGTCGTACATCAAAAACAAGTCTGTCGTGGGACATTGATGTGACTATGTGATCTCACAATATTCCTATTTCTAGCACTTTGAAAAATCATAATTCTCTGTACGGCTTTTCGAAAACCATTTATAATGGCAACTACTAAAGTCTCGAACGATGCAGGCTCAAAAAATTGGCTTAAAGAGAGAGCTGCTATATGTAAGTCGAAACATCAAATACTATTCGAATTTGATCTTATATCACTCTAAAGACTTGGAATTTCTGAAACGCGCAAATTTTAAACATTCTATTCATCTACATTGGATGGAACACCTTTTATACATTGACTAGCCGCTGCTCATAGGCGTCAAAAAACTGACCCTGCTGTAGCTCGCCTTATCGAAAAAGCTGATCAATTACATAAAGAACGCACGCAGAGACACTTACATGAATCCGCAGACGGTTCCACTGAAGAAACAGATGAGGTTCCTGAACCTCCCGTAATTGTCGAAGGTAGAGACCGCCGCGCGGCCGTAAAAAAGTCTTTACGCCGAAGTGTATTATTTTCATCACCACTTAATGTTTCGACGATGCCAGCTGAAGACGAGGAGGGCGAGGATATTGACGCAATTGTAAATGTACCTCCGCCCGAAGAAATAGTTGTCAAAAGTAGGTTCGGAAAAATTAAATCAACTTGGTATTATATCATTTATATTAACTTCGATTTATTTGGTATTTATTAAGTTGCCCCGAAAAATCCTGATGAAGAAGAAATAACTCCGAAACATGATAAAGAATCAACCGAAGATGTATATCGTTCCTTTGCAGAGTCCATTCTTGAACAAGGGTTAACAACAGAATCTTCATTGGAACTTACCTTCGATCTTAAACCGGAGGATATAGAAGTGCCTGACTCCAGTGAAGAAGAAGAAGAGGAAGATAAAGGAGATGATGATGATGAGGAAGATGATGGGGAAGAAAAAGAGGAAAGACATGGTTGTATCAAATAATACTTTATCTCCTTTTTAATCGAACCGACTATTCATACTTTGTTTGTATCTGACAGACGATGGAGATATAAATCAATTGGATAATGAGGAAAAAGACTCAAAAGCAGATGCGGGAACCGAAAGCTTAGATGATGATGAGTTTGAACACATCGAAAAAGGTAAAATATTGGAGGGGTTTATTGAAATTCCGTTATTTTCAAATATCACTTTATTTAACTTCATTTATTATGTATAGAGGAAACTAATAAGGAGTCAATGGAAGAGGTGGTGGTTGTGGACATTGTCACGACATCAGAAAATAATGATTAATCTAATTTATTCCAGAGAACTTTTTCTAATAGACAACACTTTCTGAGTTACCTATATAGTGTATATTTTTATAAATAATTAAATCATTGTTTTTTGGGAAGGTCACAAGGAATATTGGTTTTCTCGTTATTTGCGGATGTACATTGTGTACATATATCTGGCGGGTGTCTGGTTATAATATATTGGTTCATTAATCTTAGAATTCAAATTTGTATAGCAATTTCTATTGTAATATTTTTTTTTCAATATTTGTTAATATAAACTGGCCTATTTATTTTTTCATCCCGATATTAAATCAATCGGATAACGAACGCAATAAAATCATTGGATCTTTGTTTTCTCTATATTCTCTAGGCTTGTATCGAAAATGCGCAATTTAAAATTTGACCTTTGTGAATATATGATTCATATCAACAATTTCAGATAAATATACTACTGTATATTTGAAATCCACTTTAATATATAAAAATACAGTAAACCAAAAAGCTATCCAAGTATGGTAATTTTTATTCATTTGTTACAATATTGTCTTAATTATAGTAAAACCATATTTCTTATAAAAATTCCTATTTGAAATTTCCAAAATAGATCGTTTTTTAATATAACTTGTGATTTCTTGATTTGTTAAACTCACAAAACCAAAAATGGTCTAAAATCGGAATTGTAAAAAAATTAAATTAAAAATTTATACATAGCAATTTGGGGTTTTTATATTAATAATAAAAAGTAAATAAAGATTTAATTATTATTATTATTAGTATTAAAAAAATTGAATTTAATTTTTAGTTTTTAAATACAAAAAAAAAATTTTTTTTATTATATATACAATATACATATATTGTATTTATTATTATTTAAATGTATTTAAATAAATTTATATGGCATATTATAATTTGAATTGAATTTTTTTTTTTAATTATGATTGGTTAATTACAGTGTGTTAAGAAAAAAAACCGCAAAACTTTTTATATCAAATATTTAATATTAAATTAACAAATATAAAACAGAACAATTACAACACATATTTTTAAGATATATGTTTAAAAAAAAATAGTAAATTTTATATTAATTTTTTAATAAATAAATATATATATTTTTTTATTTCAATTTTATTATAATTAATTTTTATTAATGTAATTATGAAAAAAATTTTATATAAAAATATTTTGGATTTTGAAAAATAAATAAATAAATTTTTTTATTAATAAGACAAATAGATAAAATTTATTAAAATCAAAATTCTTTTTTTTAAAAAATTACAAATAGGTATTATATGTAAAACTTTAATTAAATAAAAGTTTATAGCTATTATATTAAAGATCTTTATATAAAATACAAGTTAACTCTAGCCTATCACAACTTTTTATTAATATTAGCTTACATCAAGTAGATTGATCTATACTAATAATATAAAATTTAAAATTTATATTTTCTAATTGTATTATATACTATATATATTTTTATATTAATAAATTTTAAAATTTAAAAAAAAAAGACCTGTGAATCAATAATATAGTAAATAGTACTTTTAAGTTTTCAAATACATATATCTAATTTAATACCTATAGGAAGCAAATGCAAAAAATTTTATCTATATATAGATTTATTGATTTTTTTACATATAAAGTATCCAAATATTCAAATCCTAATTAAATTTAGTTAGAAACTTAAACATATGAATCTATATAAGACAAGGTCTTTAATTATAAGTAATGAAAAATTAGTTAAAAATTATTAAGCTAAATAGGTTTAATAATAAGAATCCTAATAATTCTCTTCAATTCTGTATTTGATTCTTAAATTTATATTAAATTTAATAGATAAAGTATATCCCATCATCATTTTTAATAGTGTTTTAAATCTTATATGATTCCTTGTAATTTTGTTCAATTCCAATTTTCAGAACCATATCTAATAAAAACCAATACAAGATTAAATTAGAATTCAAACAAAAATATTAATATTACAGATGATAAAAATGGTTATACTATAATATGCTAATGATATATTTCAAGGATTGATAATAATAGATAACTAAAATAACTGAAATAATATATGTAGTTATACTATAGATTTTTATTATATATGATAATACAATTTTTAATTTTTTTTTAATATTAGAATAAAGTATACTCATGATTTTTATTAATAGAGTAAAAGTTTAACTTGTTATATAATTAATATTAAGATATAAATTATATCATTATAAATATTAGCCTATCACTTATTAAACAAATATATTATCTAAAAAATTCTTAAGTAGAAAAAACCTGAGAAACTATTTGTTGTGAAAAATAAAAATAAAAAAACATTTGGAGCAAAATTACTAATATTATAAAATATTTGAATAAAAAGAAAGAAAAAAAAAATTGAAACTTTTGTTAAATATGATTTCTGAATATAATTAAGTATTTCAGTCAAGTGTCAACATTGTACAAGTCATATATAACTCGATGGGTTTGATTGTATAATGTTGTTATTATATGATATAATTGTATTGTAATATAAATAATAGAATAACTGTAATATATTCCAGATATCTATTATATTGTTTTGGTGAAGTATTATATATTGTGATTATCAAAACCCATGCAAAATACTGATCACATATTTTTTCAATCTAATAAATTATTATATTGTTTTGGTATATAAAGATAATATAAAGTGTAATTGGTATTTTATATGTTATAGATTATTTGATAGAAATAGGCTGGTTGCAATTTTTATGTTGAAATTTGTAAATGAGAATTGATAACTAGCCAGAAGATTATGTGAAATCTAGCACTAGTTATCATCAGTAAAAAAAAAAACAAAATGATATCTCTTGAGAATAGGATTGTTTTTAAGTTAAGGATAAGAGATATAATTGTTTTGTAACAGCTATGTGTAAAGATGGCCTTCATATAAAAAACTTTCTTTTTATTTGTATTCTCTGTTTTAAGTTATTACCCAGTGCCATTATCAATTATTAGTCCTCTTAGCATAGGCCATTGCTGAAACTCCAGAGACCAATTTTATTCTTGAAATCCTACTGCTTTAAATCAGTTCTTCAGTCTATATCCCTTCTTTAAAGAATATATTCCGTTAAATAAAGTTTCTTGGAAAAAAAAAGTTTTTTACAAAAGCAATTTTTTATAGATGGAAATATTGTAAAAAAGAGTTTTTTTTTAATACAATTTTTAATTAATTTAATATATTTTTAATAGTAATATTATTTTTGAAAAATATTCAAATTCAATTTCATCTTATATATAATTAGAGTTAATTTCTATAATAATATTTTATACTGTTTCTTTTATAGCAGATATAGTCACAACTAGATTTAATAAATAAGTAGTTTAAACTAATAGTAGAATTTTTTTTTTTTTTTTCCCATAGTCAAACAAGTATGTACTGTTTATTGAATCTATACAGAAAACAAATAATGTATAATACATTGTATTGCATAAACTATTCTACTGCCTTGA
>CAJVPV010004101.1:0-10395 GCA_910591835.1 Acaulospora morrowiae | reverse complement strand
CTTTATTATCAAAAATAAAGAAATATTTTTGAGAACGTCTGTTTTTTGGGTTGGCAAAGGGATCAGCGGAAAGAGTTATTTTCAAGTCATTTTTTATTTATTTCTTGTTATATATATATATATATATATATATTTTCTAATTAATATTTTGTAGGCAAAAAAAACTCTTTCCCATTCACATGTGATGCAGCAATCAACCCGAACAAGAAAGATGTCAAGCAACTCAGGAAACAGTAAAGTTTCTAGCAGACAGACAGATAGAACTCTCAAATACAAAAGAAGAACAGTCAAAGAAACAACTCCGCTTAGAATTCAACCATATGCAAAGAAACTCAACACCCAAACAAAACAACCACAAACTCCTGCAACCCCAAACCCCAACAGTCCAAAATCAAGAAACCTCCACCTACCAAACGAGAGAACTTAGTCAAACAGAAGCACAACAGACTCCACTCAAAAAGAGCTGGGATGAACAGATAACAAGAGAACAGGCCAGTCAGGAAAAGCAGAACATCAACAGAGGTTATCAAAATCCTCAAGAACAGGAGAAACCCTTGGAAAGAATAAATAGAACCATCAGAATTGATGACACTGACACAAACATGAATAGTGACAGTGAAACCGAACAAGACCAATCATGGTTTACCATATTAAAAAGAAAAGGCAGACAAGAAGGCTTCAGGGAATCAAACAAAACAAGACTTATTTCCCTATTCAACAGAGCGGTCAGATATGATAAAGAAAGATATAAGATAGAAATTACAGCTAACGAACTTATAGGGAAAACAACATATCAAAAAATTGAACAGGTTATCCTGACACTTAACTCTTCCAAAGAATTACTCTCAGTCTGCAACGAAGGGCAAACAAGGAGATGCAGATCATAGCCATTTTTGGTGATCAACAGGCAGCAGAACACGCAACCACTATCAAGTTACCAAATACAGACAACAAGTTCCTCCAACACATGCAATCGACAAACTAACAGATTGAAAAAGATAAATCAATCGTTGTGTGGGACATTCCCCTGAACACAAAAATCATTGAAGTCAAACAAGCATTTACTAAATATGGAGCAATTATTGGAATCACAATGAAAACCCAAAACCTTTGGCAAAGCGCCACAATCACTTTCAACAGTATAACAGCCAAAAACAAACTAGTGGAACAGAGAAGCACACTAATCAAAGGAGATTCAGTAAGAATAAATGATGCAATGTGGATACTATCACAAATAAAGGAGAGATACAAAATTGTAGCCAAACTAGTTAACTTACCATCTAACACAACGGCATGGGATCTAAAGAACATTATCACACAAAGCAAGAGGCTCACATGTTATATTCCAAGAACATCAGGCCTAGCATACAAATGGAAAAGATTTGCAGTAATCAGCTTTGCCAATAAAGAAGACCTTCTAGAAGCAGTACAGAACCAATATGTCCTAGAAGAAACAGAAATATACTATACACCAATTAGCACTAAACTATGTGCCATTTGCAACTCAGATAACTATCTCGCCAAGGATTGCCCATCCAAAATGAGATGACAACAATGGGATAACTATTATGAAGAACAAGTAGTCAAATTTGGACCATTATACAACAAATACAAACCCATAAAACAATGAAAATTCGAAACCTAAACAACTCTAAACCGAACAATAACATCAAAAATGAATCTTTTGCAAATGCAGTCAAGCAATCAAAAATCATCAACCCAAACTCAACAACTAGCAAAATCGTCAAAGCACTACATCAAATTTAATAACAATTAATGGAATTAAAAGAAAAAATGACAAAAATTGATGAAAGAATTACAAATCTCGAATACTACAATGAAGAATACTATGAAACAATGGAGACAAAACAGTCAAATATTCCAATCAGCAGCAGCAACAGCCAAGAAGACCCACCCTACAACAACAACCACAAGAAAGAACAATTGAAGAAATTAAAAATCAACAAACCAATCTCTTTGCATCAGTAGATGGAATCCAAAACAGCATTAACTGCTTAGTATCAACAATTGATACAATGACAGAAGACAAAACCCCCAACACCCCCTTTATTCAATAATATGGGAAACACCAATAGCCAAGACGATGAACAAAATCAAAACAACTGAAATACAAATAACATTGAGGAACAACTAGACTATTTAGAAACACAAATCAACAACCAACTCAACTGGTTAGACTCAAACTCTAACATAAAAGACAACAATATCCCAACTACATTATCAGAGCCACAACCATCAGAAATAAGTCAAAACGAAACAAACGAGACCCACCTACACAATATGCAACATACAACAAATGCAGAAAAACAAATACCATTAGTAGACAACTTACCTACATGGCATATAACCATGTGCAATATAAGAGACATCAAGTTGAATCCAGGCAAACTGATCCTTTGGCAGGAATGAATAGCAAAGTCAAGTACAGATATCATTACATTAACAGAAACAAACCTCACTAACAAGGAAGGGAAACACATAACTTTCGAAGGATACTACATAATCTGAAGTGACGACAGCACTCAAACAAAAGGATTTGGGTGGCACTTCTAATCAAACAAGACCTGGCAAAACACATCTATAAGAAACAAACATGGCAAAACAGAATAGTAACGGTTGACCTTCTTTTTAAACAAAAAAATAAACTTAGAATTATCGCCACATATAATTCTACAGAATCACATACATATAACCAAATATGCACAAATAAAACCATTCGACTCTGCAAAGAAGCAAAGTCCAAACAAAGTCTAATATTGGTAATGGGAGATTTAAACTCAGTAGCAAACCCCAGCATCGACATGCCAGTATCAAGAACCACAGCTGATAAGCAATACAAACCAATGGGAAAACTAATCTCATGGCTAACAGCAAACAATTTTATTGATACCTTCATAGAAGCTAATCCATACAGCACAGCATACACATGAAAAAATTCATCAGGCATACACAGTAGAATAGATCAAATATGAATACAACCATCTCCACTCTGGATAACGACAGATGCATATATCCAAGACATTGATGCAAATACACTAGAAACAGACCACCGACCATCACACATCCTCCTTTATCACTAGGACACACAATTAACAAGGAATATGCATATAAGAAGCCCCCCTAACACAAGATACCGATGGTATGACACCTCTGAGAAAAGTTGATTAAAATTTGATGAAGACATATATTCACAGTTACAACAATCATGACAAACAATAGCAAAAGAAAAAAATCCAACGAACAAAATGTGATGCTTAATAAGAGAAGCAATACTTCAAGCAGCCAATAAAAACATCAAAAAATACAAGGAAAGGAAAAGAACAGCAAAATCATCAAAACCGCAAACATATACTATAAGACAACTATTCAAACTCAAGAATCTAGAAGAAAAAGCTAAGGAAAAAAAGATCCAAGAAGTAAGATTCAGGGAAAAAATGAAAAAAATTATAAACAAACTCAAAAACAAACAAGATCTCTTAGTAAACAAATCAAAAGAACCATTCAACAAAACAAACATCCAAGAATGGAATAACAACCTGAAACAAATGTTAATAGATCATAAACAAATTTCAGAAAAATATGTCAAAACCAAAAAACAAAAGCAATACAAAAACACATCACATGACGACAAGCCTTTTTCGCTACAAACAAAAAACAGATGATAAGAAATCTTTTAGATAACCCCAAAAGACACATCATCCTGGACAAACTAATTTCTCACGAACCAGAGGAAAGAATCATAACTGAACCAACTGAGATAAAAGAAGAAGTAAACACTTCAAAGATTGGACAAAGAAACGTAACACTATCAACATAACAAACACAATGTGGGACAAAGAGTACAGACCAATGAGACATATCTCAAAACAATGGTACGCAAACACAACTAAACCAATCACAGTAAAAGAAATACAACAAATAATCAAATCTCGATCAACTAAATCAGTATCCAGACCCACAGGCATTCCATATATAGCACTCAAAAAACTGTTCCCAAAATCACTCTTCTATATCACAGAACTTTTCAATCAAATACTTATACACGAAATGGTACCAAACGAATGGAAACAAGGAAGCATATACCCAATATCCAAATCAAAACCATAGGAGAACAACATTAACATCACAAGACTAATAATCCTATTGGAAACTACAAGAAAAATATTTACAAAAATAATAAATGATCGCTTAACAGAAACACTTAAAACCAATTCTATTCTCTCATCACACAACTGGGCAGCATTACCAGGATGCAGCATACAAGAACCAATTCACATTCTAAGAGCCATTCAGGATGACGCAAAACAACACAACAGGCCAGCATGGATACTAAGTCTCGACATGACAAAAGCATATGACTCAGTCAATATACCAAAACTCAAACAAGCAATGAACAGAATCCAATGTCCAAAGAAAATCACTAATATTATTATAAACATATGTGACAATAGACAAAACAAAGTAATAACACCTTTGGCCCCTCACCAATATACACAGTGGAGAATGGAATAGACCATGGAGACACAATATCTCTGCTTCTCTGGAGAATTTTTTACGACCCGCTAATCACTTATATAACCAGAGAATTCAATGGATATACTCTTACAGTATACCAAAAATCAGAGATAATGGCAAAACCAACAGTAACAAAACAAAAAATAACATGCATCATATTCATGGATGATATGACAATTATAGCACAAAGTAAAGAAGAAATACAAGAACTATGTGACATCTGTACCAACTTCTTCAATACAAATGACATCAATATAAATGAAACCAAATCAAGTCTAATTATAATCAACAAGAAAAAAGAAGAAAAAGAAGCTGTGAACCTGATAACCATCCAAAGTCAAACAATAACATTACTAATAGCACACCAAACAGCAAGAATCCTAGGGGTATATGTTGAAAGCAAAAACATGAAACTCTTTCAAAAACAACTGATAAGAGACAAAACACTTAAGTTCGCAAATGCATTAAAATAAAAAACAAGTACAGACAAACAACTCAGATACTTACATAATCATGTATGGACTCCGGCAGTAACATATCTCCTAACAGACATGACAATTATTGAAAAAAAAAGCAATAAATTGATGCAAATGCTCAACAGAATTTATAAACACAAAATGAATATGGCATTAACTATACCAAATACAATCTTATTCAATCCAATTGAATATGGATTTTTTCATATTTGGGACAGACAGTTGTTAATGCATGCGAACAGTTGGCACAAATGCATAACAAACCAAAGCCTTCTGGGAAAAATAACAAAAATGAGACTGCAAGAATTACAGAACAGGTGGTGGTCAACAGCAGCAGTCACAAGTACAACATTGAAAAAACCATTCCTATCAATAGGACATGACCTCACATATGATATAACAGTATTGTTAAGACAACATGGCTTTACAGGAAAAACAAACAATATCAGCATCATAAAAAAAACAGATACAACAATCAAAAAGTTAGTAGAAGAGGAGTGATATTCAAAACACAAAAAATAACTAAGAATAAATCAAATAATGTTTATTCATCAAATCACCAATTACTCAGGAACAAGACTAGCAGCATGGCCAGAGATAATACATATCAATAAAAAATCCAACCAGAGGAAACCAAAATGGTTTATAGAAATTAAAAACAACCCAAAAATAATCCAAACAATTAACCAAAGAAAAACAACACAAGAGACATACAGATCAAGAAACAAAACTGCAGCTGAAATCCTACCAATAAAAATAAAATAGGTAACATTTAAAAGAAACAACGAAAACATAATCAGAAGGAGGAAAAATACAAAAATAATGAAATCAAAATACAACACTATAATAGAATCAATGATAACTCACCTCTAATAAAATATCCAGGCTGTGAACATAATATACAAGGCAAACAAGGTGAATGTATCTTCACAAAAGCAGCAAACAGCATAATATGTATACTAGTCCACAAAAGCCACATGAGTGCCAGAGATACACCAAACAGCAAGCTTCAGCACAGAGTAAGAATTACATCCAACAGTATCAACAAAATAATAGATGATAATTTCAACAACTCCGACATCCCACTATTACCTGTGATTATACAAGACCATCTATACACTGCACAACTAGTAATAAGAAAACATATATATGCATTACAAGCCAAGACAATAGAACTGGCAGAAATCAGACTCAAAATAGAAAAACTAAAACACATCATATACTTTACAGACGGATCACTAGACCACTATTAGAACATAGGTTTCGGTTGGCACATTACAAACATTCCTAATACTAAGTTTAAGGGCAAAATAACAGGAACACTATCGTCAACAAGAGTAGAGCTTGCAGCAATCGCAACAGCAATCACAACAGCACCTGCAAATAGTAATATCACAATATGTAGCGATAGCCAAGCAGCACTAAATGGAATCAACAAAGCAAAAAAAGATGTAAAAAATTTAAGAATGCTTAAAAACAGTCATATAATATTATGCATTCTAAATATAATCAAAACACAAAGATTACAGATCATATTGAAAAAAGTCAAAGCATATAGTCGAGAATACAACAATAAAATGGCAGATCAATTGGCAAAAGAAGCATGCAATCTCCTACGGCAGAGGAAATTATAATAAAAAACACACAAAATCAGATCCTCGACTGGACACAACAATGAAATAGACAAATTCTCAGCAACACAATCACACAAACAATTAAAGATATGACAAAAGCAAAGTATACAGTCAACTGGAGGATGCTAAACTGCAACATAATAACAATCGACCAACACACTAGAGAAATCATTACGAAATAAACATTTATCAAAAATCACAACAGGAATAACCAATAACGAAGATCACAACAGAAGAGCTTTCAGATGGAAACTTTGGAATCAAGAATTACCAACCAAAGACAAGCTTCACAAGAGATTACGAAAACATACAAAGATGATATATTGTTATAATACAAGTTTTAAATGCCAAGGATAATATAATTAAATATAAGAAGGGTTTAAAAGAAAGATGTAAGGTTCGGCATAGAATCCTTGTAGTATAAGACTTTATGTCCAAGTGATTAGGGCTTTTTAAGAATCCCTTTATTAAATAAATCCTTTAACCTTTTATAAATAATTAGAATATCATTCGACCAGCTTTAAATATTTAATAGTAAAGTGAACTGTTTTCATCACGCCAATTACAATATATTGCTGCTTAGCAACTCAATGGCAATTAGCACTGCAAGAACTATCCTTCTTATACAATAATAATGTACAAGCCTGCCAAAATATTTATTCCAATTAATTTATAAAAATAAGAGAATTTATTAACAAATTAATATTAAGATTTAAAGATAATTTTATTAAGGAAATTAGAAAGGAAATAAAGATCAAATAATATAATTATAAAGGTAAAGGAAGTTGAAGTAATGTCTGTTTAACCAGAAGAGTAAAATGGCCATCCTTATATATAATTTGAAGTTGTATAATTATCCTTTGCTTGTACATCAAAGATATTTCTTTACAAATCTATTTTTCGTTTCGGAATGAAAATTTCTAAATTACTAACGATTCTATTATGTAAACAGCCTTAGTGACTAAGTAACTATATTCTCTATATTATTTTATCTATAGTTTTATAGAGTGACTTTAACTATTTAATTAGTAAAATAAAGAGATATTTCATTTCAAAGATTGTTCGCCATATAAAATCTATAAAAATTCAAAGGATTTTCACAATTTTATGGGTTAATCACGTGGTCACGTGATCTCCGACATCCAACTTTCTTGGATTATTACATTATTCCTTCCTATAAATAATATTTTCAATAATATTTTCATAAAATAATAATAAAATAATGTTAAAAGAAGATAAAATAACAATATAAAAATATATAAAAATAGTTTTTATTTTTTTTTTTTTATAATAGAATAGCATTAGATATAAAACTTTTATTGACTTAATTTATCAATTAAATTACATCAAACATCATTTATTGCTATTACAACAGCTAAATACTAGCTTATCTACTTATTACCCCAATAATATTAGTGACACTCATAAAGTGGGTTCATATTTTTTGGGGAGGACCTATTTAGAGGGTGGAAGTCCTACCATTAGTTTAAACCACCTAATCTACTGGTCTAATTTAAGAGGGTAGTGAGTACTACTAACTATTTCCTAAGGTTACTTATCACATTACATCTTTTCACTTATGCAGCTAATATAGTAGAGAAGTCCCAACGTAGGTATATACTCTCTAGTGAATGCTTCGGTTTTGATCCGCTGGTTGGTGCTTGCTGCCAAATCTAGGAGCTCTTGTGACCAAGTAGGGCACAACTCCTATTATCTCCTAGTAGACACTCCAGTTCGGAACCGGTTGGCATAGATTGCCAAATCTAGGGGCATAAATGCCAAGCAGGATGCAACTCCTATATACTTGGTAAGCCGTTGAGAAATCCATGTCGCACAAGACGTTAGTGTCAGTACAGTGCTCTTTTTTAAAGTTTTTTTATTCTCTAGCCAACAGGAAAGTGTCGTGTGGATTTGATAAGATAGAGTATAGCCTAGTCTGTATATCCAAATGAATGGTTGTGATTGGTAGTTAATAAGGGTTGGATAAGATGGAGTATAGCTCAGTCTGTACATCCAAATATATAGTGACACTTTTCATTAGATGACCATCGTGACACCAACTGGACGATCGTCACACCACTACACCTTAACGGGAAGATTACAATCTCAACGTTTACTGAATCAGCGTATGAAATGGCTTCTTATGAAAAACAGCACACAATTGGTTACGGTATTAGATACTATATTAATCTATTCAATTGTCTTCACATTGGATTGAACTGGTATCTTGTGATTTGACTTGCAGAGCACTAATCACTGTGCTATGGACCCACAGGTCAAAATATATAAAAATAGTATAATATTATAGAATTTAATTATTCTATAATAATATTAACAAAGTCTAAAGCAAGAAAATATAGTAGCCACAGCTTATTTATATACAGAAAATAGGAATCACAACAAATATAAAATACAAAGTTCAATACAATACCCTAATACAGAAGTTATCAATCTGGAAGTAATTGTAGAAGTTCAACCAATAATCCAAAAAATAGTTAGGAAAGAGATATACAGTATGTTTCAAAAGTAATCATGAAGAACCTTTCTTTATCTGATAAAGATAACAAAACAATATTAGTTAATATATCTTTGATCAAAGAAGATATTAGAAACAAACATGACTATGCAACCAAAAATAAATAATATCAATTAACAAACCTATTCTATATCAATAAAAAGGATCTTTTTAAAACAAAAATAATGATAGCAGTTATATTCAGAGACAATAAAGCAAAACAACTCAAGTATCTAGCACAATATATTCAAATTTTTAAAAGAAAATCAATATTTAATTCAACCAACATTCTGGAATAGCAACAAATAATACATTATTTATTTCAAATATAAAAAGGATTTAAGATTCTGTATAGATAAAATCAATTATAAAAACAAAAGAAGTTTTTACTTAACTTAAATTTAGGACTTAAACATTTATAATAAAAAGAACAAGTCTTGCTTAACTCAAGAAAACAAGATGGCAATAAGACAAGCAGTTCAAAGTCAAATTCATTCAACCTTAAAGATAGAGATGGTAAAGTACAACTTTAAATCAAATATAATTCTGCTTCCAAAACAAATAAAAAAAAGCAATTTCAACAAGTTGCAAAATTATTCGAAGTTCCAATAAAACATAAGAATATTCAAGTTTTAGCAATAGGAAAAAAAACAAGTGAATAATTCTAAGTTTCAATAATTTAACAGATGCTTTTATCTGTAAACAACAACTTCAAAATACATTTTCTTTGCAAAATATCCTTATAAACATTAACAAAAATATATCAATCTCAATAGCTTTCTTAGAAAATTCAAAAGATATCTTAGACATCTTAATTTGACACAAGAAAAATGATTTTGATGGATATTTTAATGAATTATACAATCAAGAAAATTAATCAAGTCATTAACAAATATGAAAAATCAGACTCAATTAAAATAATCAAGAAAAATAACAACTTTAATAATACAATAATATTTTTTCAGATCATAAAAACTGAACTTAACTCAATATGATCTATACTCTTGAATATAACAATAATAAGAATTGCTCCATTCAAAGATTATCTCTCAACCTTGAAAACATGAAACAAAATAATAACAAGACTTTATAGAATTGACAAAAAAACAATATTTGCTATATAAATAATAAGTGCAATCAAATATCTTAGAGCCAATTATACATGTGGTAGAAATAGGTAGATCCTTGACGCAATTGACGCAATTATTTGACACAATTAATTGAGTCACTATTA
>CAJVPV010004100.1:0-10397 GCA_910591835.1 Acaulospora morrowiae | reverse complement strand
CACCTGATGGCACCCAACTGGCATCGGGCAGCTCAGACAATACTGTGCGGCTGTGGTCAACCGAGAATTTAGATCAGAATCCACGCATTCTAGAAGGACATACTGGTAGAGTTTTGAGTGTGACCTTCTCACCTGATGGCACCCAACTGGCATCGGGCAGCTCAGACAATACGGTGCGGATGTGGTCGACCGAGAACTTAGATCAGAATCTACGCATTCTAGAAGGACATACCAACATCGTTTGGAGTGTGACCTTCTCACATGATGGCACCCAGCTGGCATCGAGCAGTGATGACAATACAATGCGACTGTGGTCTACGGTATCTGGTAACTGCGTATCCATTATATATCTTCCTGGAATGATATCTAGCCTCGATTGGAAGAATACAAAAGCGGGTGACTTTTTATTAGCAGGTGGTAAGGATACAGCTATTCGTTTATGGCATATAAAAAGAATAGATGATCAAACGTCACAAGTCGCTTTACATTGGACATCACGTCAAAATATGTTATGGATTTTTAAAGCATATTTTCAAAACGTGAAAGGTTTGAATTCAATGAATACACGCCTTTTAAAGCAAAGAGGTACCACTGAAGACTTAGAAGTTTACTTTAACGAAAATTATCAAGCTTAAGTTGGTTGGTTCAAATTATTAGCAGTCTTATTTTATGATGCTCTAACTAGTACTTTATCTGTATTGTTAAAATTTATTATAAACAAACAAGTATACTGTATTTACACCGCTACTTAATAAGAATAATTTAACTGCTATCGTGGCTACGTAGCAAGCAAATTAGTAATTACAGTACTTAATTTCTACGGTCGCCTCAGTTATAAAATGCACATAACCACGCTAGTAATTTGACGAGTTAATGTAATATTAAATTACATAATAAGATTTTGTAAAAAAATTTACATGAATCACTTCCTTCTCTCCCCGCTTTCCTTATTTTACATTTATACCGTCCTTTTATAAATAATAATAACAGCAATTCAGCAAGCCGTTTACTTTATTACCACAATGTCATTTAATTTATTTTATAATGCTCACTCCATAAATTTTATATATGAATAACAAGAAACAAACGAATAAAGTTTTTGCAGGCAGAAAATCGAACATTTTATTTTATTTTGGGAGTTTAAAGCTTTAGCGGGAAGGGGGGGGGGAGAATATTTTATAATAGCCAACCAAACAATAAGATCAATAAACCATGAAAACCAAAATTATCTTAAATTATGATGGGCTCTGTCATAAAATAAAATAATAACGATTAAACTGATCATCGATTCTGCTTAGTGAAGGGAAAATACTGCTCCTTTTATATGATTTAGTCGGACCTGGAAACGCGTCAGTTCGTTGTTTACTTGAAAATTCGCATATTGACTAGTGTTCCGAATGAATCAGTTCGGCTCTGGTTCGTCGGGTTTGACCCGATTTGACTCATTTGATAGTAACTCGGGTTTGAGTTGACAAACCCAACCTGAAGATCATCGGGTTGAGTTCGGGTCAGATTCGGGTTACGTACAGTATATGTTATGAAATTTAATTGGCTATTAGAATCATATGGGTAATTCTTGTGTTAAATATTACACCTTTATTTTATAAGTGGTTCTTATGATGATTAAGATCTAGCTTCTGAGAAATTTTTAATCTGGCTGATTTTGAATACTTGTTACTTACTCTCAATCATATTTTTTTCGGAAATATTTATTTTTCTTTTAGAAATCACTAGTTCCGATTTTTCTATTAGCCGCATTAACGAAATTACAAGTATATTGAATACCAAGCAACACAATGAGTTTATTATCCATGGTTTAAAATTTACTTGATATTTGTAAGAATACAATGGTCTTTCTCTTTTTATATTGTTACTAACTTATATACCGCTAATTCTAATCTTGTCATGCAAGCAAATAGTTCGGAATTACGGCGTCGAGATCATGAGCCTTCTGGTGAGCTAGAATCGTTATGGAGGAAAATAAACTCGAAAGATTTTGGTACCAGAGCACAAAGGGACACCGTAAAAGATTTACAAGCAAAAATAAAAAAAGCATAGAAGGCTACAGAAGCGGAGTAAAAAATAGACGAAGAAAAGAGGTGAGATTTACCTTTTTTTCTTTTGAGTTGTTTTTACTTGATATTTTTATTAAATACAATTGCTTCTTTAATACATTAAAAATTCTATTGATATTCTAATGTATTGGCGGCTACCAAATATTTTAATGGGTTATCTTACAGATCACTGACAAAAAGAGACTTGAAGAGGCATATGAATTGACCTTAGAATTAGTTTATCAAAACAAGCTCAAGATATACAGTAATTTGAACTGCTGCAGACAACAATCTGCAAATTATTAAAAATGATTTACTCAAGGATTTTGACAAGAAAAGAGATATTGAAACGGTTATTGGTACCATTGCACCAGATAGATTTGCGCGGCTAGCTAATTTGAGGAAAAAAATAACAGATCATCATTCCGGGGATGCCATTAATGACGGTGAATTCAAACGAGATTGATGATGATGAACTTGGAATTGCCGTAGTATTCAATAAAGAGAAAGAAGATGAATTTGGAAAATACAAAGTTGAGTCCGAAGAGGAAGATGACGATGAAGGTGGTGTGGAAGCATTGCTAACAGATGTATTAGACGTTGGTCAAGTTGAGGATGATAAATATAGAGTTTATTCGGATGAAGAAAACGTAGGGTTCCGAACTGCTATTGGTCCAGATACTACTAAATCGAATGTCACTGGTATATAGGCTTTACAAAAATATCTCCGCATGATATTGATGCCTCCTGACTTCAGCGTCTAATATCAAATAACTATTCAGATCCAGCACCGTACAAGAAAAGACGACGAATACCATGCAAATACTTGAATTAGTCAGAAATACTCGTGACTGCGAAAATGAATTAACGAACCTTTTGATAATGACAGATTCGATCTGGTCAATATATTGACAAGAAATAGGGATAGTGTAAGAAACTTGCTAAATCTGGAACAGGGAACGCTAAGCGACAATGCATTGAACGCGAAATTTGCGAGCAAGGATTAGAAAATAGATGACAAACCTGTGCCAGCATATAGTCTAATTTCTGCTTCTGTCAAGACTATTTTGCCTCCAGTAGCAACGGCAATACCTAAAGCTTTAATTGATTCCGAATTGCTAATGTTTAAATAGATTTCTAAAATGTTGAAGATGGTATTGTACTGAGAATACAGGCGAATATACCTGTTGTTATTTTGTGGAGGTCGGATAATGAAAGGTAATGATGATCATGCATTACTGTTTGTTTAATATCAACTTAATTCTGATTTTGACTGGTCGGATTTCTAACTCGTGTAGTAGATGTTCAGTTTTTCTCCCTCAATTTTCATGCGGATATCAAGAAATGACATTTCGCAATTCATAACTGAAGTTTAGCAAAATGCTAGGAGGGAGAAACCCGGATATTCTTTGACGAAAAAAACATATGTAATGACATTGGTCTCCTAGCGGACCTAATAGTTCATCGAATATATCGTGGGAAACCGATTAATTATAATATCTAAATATTTAGCGCATGCAATCCTTACCATTTGCGAACGAGAAGTGTCAGTGTGACCGGTCTAGAAGCTAAAAATTTGAAGAGTAAAGTACCCTTGTATATAAAGTAAGATCACCCGATCAAATTTTTGATTTGTTTGGGATTATGGTGTGCTTAAACATGAGGACGAAGAGCAGTATATTCAGATAATGATTATTATTTGCCTCTCAACAATTTATCCAAGAAGTAGAGCGTAATGTCAAACATTCTATTAAACTTATCAAGTTCTTTTGCGAGTTTGCAAGAACGCCCGCTGATTCGTAAGGGTTTGTCATAGTACTCCCCTATAGCTTAATATTGCCCAACATACAAGTTCGTTCATTTATATTGGAATTAGGTATTTGGATAATTATTTTCGAAGGTGGACCGGAAATTTTCTGGTGTGATCCTACAATTTGTATTATATATGTATTGTTAAAAGTTGGGTCCGAAAAAATCATATCTAGCATTTTGTCATCTTCAAAAATAATTCCCATTTGTTATTAGCCAGGATTGTACGAAAAGTCATTGCGTTCGAAATACCGGGAATAATGGTTAACGGTTTAGAATTTAAATATTTGTACACCTATCTTTTACCCTTTGTTTACTCAATATATTATAAAATTTTATAATTATTATGATTTAATAATAAAAGTTAAACTATAATCATGTTTAACTTCTAATTATAAAAATTAAATATAATATTTGGTATCTATATATTAAAAAAATCGAGTGACATCAATCAAGCTGTGGCACAGGTGGCGTATGTTCTTATATGATACGTATTAAAAAATATACTCGGATAAAGAATATGTTTAATTATTCTACACTCAGATTGATCACTTTTTTTAATATATAAAGTTTAATATAATATAGTTTAATTAGTAATGGTAAGTTAAGATAAATCTAATTTCATCATCCACTAAAAGTTTAATGCTAAGTCTAATTGGTAATAATGAATATAATTACGTAATAACCTAATACTATGTATTAAAATTGCAGTTTGATTTTAAATCTAAAGTTTAATGCTAAAGTCTAATAAGCGATATAACTATTATATACAAAATTGCTGTTCGATTTTAAAATTTAAATTCTGTAATTGAAAAATATTATGAATGAATTATTATATTGTATACGACATATCTCCAAAGTTGGTAATATGGGTAATTATTTTCGAAGGTGGACCGGAAATTTTCTGGCGTGATCCTAAAATTTATATTGTTTAAAAATTGAGTTCGAAAAAATCATATCTAGCATTTTTGTCGCCTTCAAAAATAATTACTCATATATAATTTGAATTACAAAGTTTGTTTGCAAACCTTTTATTGTGATTATATATTTAAAAATAATTAGATCGTAGTTAGAATTCTAGACGATAGTTTTAAAATATAAAGGTTTATTGTTGAAGTCTAATAAGTAAGAATAAGTCTAATTACATAGCAACGTAATATTATGTATCGAAATTGTAGTTCAATTTTAACTCTAATGTTTAATTCTAAAATCTAATAAGTAATAATAAATATTGTGAATAAATTATTATACATGAAAAGTATAAAGTTCTCTTTATCTCTATCATGACTATCCTTTTAGATCATTAGAATTCTAGATGAGAATTTTCAAAATTGTATCAAAAGTATAGTATATTCAGAAGTTCTTCAATAAATATACTGTATTTCTATAATAATAAGTAATATTTTGGCATTTTTTATGTTTTTTTATTGATTACCATTATTGTTATGAAATAAACAATGACATAATAAGTCACATGAAATCATAGTTATCATGTACTGATTCTTTTACATGATAATGTAATATTATACAAATCTATTTATTGCATATTTTTGTTAATTTAATAGTTTAAATTTTTATTATAACATTAAAACCTAATCCCGTCATTCAATGACGGGTCCATCCCCTAGTTTTTTTTAAAAACTCAGGCTGAACATATTGACGGGTCAAATGAGTCAAAACGAGTCAAACCCGACCCGAAATGTAAATTTCGAGTTGACTCAACTCATTCGGAACACTAGTATTGACATAAGGATTATTTTAATTCTTTTTATTTAGATATGTTTGTAATTACAGACATAATGTTATTCAATTCTTTTAGGAATCTCTTTCATTTATACTCAAGTGATGTTCGTTTTACACTTCAACACACGGCTTTATTTCTGACTTGGATTCTGCAGGTTTTTTTAATATGACCTTGACTTTCAAATGCTATACACTTTTTTACCTATGCCACTTGCAATATAAAGACCATAATACGCAAGAATTGATTTAAAGATGTAACTCGTAACTACTTAGGAGTTGTTAAAAAAATTAGATGTGGGTTTCTATAAGTTATATCAAACACACTCTTAATTATGCGACAGCCTGCAAAATTTTCAGAGATTATGTCAAGAATATTGAAGAAAGTTTTCTTATTAGTGTTCATTTGACAATAGGTGCCTTTAACGAATTAATTTATTATGTTAATATAAAATAAATGGATTAAAAAATGTATTTTTCTTTTTTTATGGTATAACATTATTCGCTCGAAAAAATTGCATTGATCATTTGCAAAAATTAAGTACGGTCACACTTGGAAAACAGAAATTGATGAGGCTAGTAAGAATACTGATATATTTTCAAACTTTTACTTTCTGTCTTTAAGAATAATGACATTTATCCACTATTTATTTTTTAAAAAATATATAAATAAAAGTATAAACCAATTAAAAGCTCAAATAAATCATAATATCGTGCTATGTCGAAAATTTTATGAAATACAGTAGACGAACAGAATTAAATTATCTGGATTGACCAAATAATTTTATTTTCTATAAAATAATGGAAATTTACCTAGTTTATTTTATTAATTAATGTTAATTTCGAATTTTTCTTTTGAAAACTAATTGACTAAAAATACTGAATAATTGTCACCATAGACAGTCATATAAAAAAACTTTTCAACTTTGGTATCAAATGCTGTGACTAAACGTCTATAAGATGAGGTACAAAGACGAAGAGAGATTTCTTCAAGAAAAAGAATATTCTAAAGGGAAAGGAGTCAAGATTACTTGTTTTTACCCCAGACTTTTTTCTATTACTCGTATACACAGTATCTAATTATTTTCTAGAAACAGGACCATACTATGAAGGTATACATACAATTAATGCATTGATAGCTTGTGTATTAATTAAGATTCTTCATTGTTTGGTGTGAAATGGTTGATAGGTGAAAAGCAATCTGACCTAAAGCAAAATAATGAGGGCTCTAAAGTACATGTATGTGATGATATGCGTGGTTTTTGCTTTCTAATACTTCTATTTCAAGTGATTGCACAAAGCTTTCTGACAACTTACCGGTTATACGTGATGTTGCCATCAATCTTATTAGCTAATATCTTCTCAAAAACAAGAGATCACTGAACAATATTATAAAGTTATTAGCAACCGTGTGCTAGTATGTAATAAATTGCTATAATGATTCTAATTATAGTTAATGCATATAGTATTTTGAATTTATTGTTTTTCTATTAAAAAGATAAAGGTCTCAATGCATAAAGGGCATGTCTTCGTGACATATTCCTTAAAGTATCAGGCCGTGATGATTAATATTGGATGTAAAATTCTATGAGTAGAAACAGTAATAGTTACTATGTCAAGATTAATAATGATAAGCGTAATAACATACAGTGTGTAACAAAAAAACTTGCTCTCTTTATTTTATCAATTTAAATTAAATATAAATTTAAATATAAATAGTTTTAAAGTAATAAAATAATTTTTATTAAAAACTTTTTATTTATTAATTTATTAATTTTTTAAAAACTTTAATTTATATTTAAAAATTGCTATTATATTTTATATTTTATATCCAAATTCTGTAAAGCAAATAGCAATTTTAATATGATTTTATATTGATCTTGCTTTTGATACAAAAGATTTTAAAAAGAACAATAAAGTAAATTAAATTGATTTTTTAAAAAAACTTTATTAATAATTTTAAAATATGATTTTTTGGATAAGTTTTTTGTTACACACTATATTTCATTATTAAGTTGATTCAACTCTATATTTTTGTATAAGAATAAAAAGTTCACATTCAATTATGTACAATTGATAAAGCTCTTACACATATAATATTTGCTTGTTGTTTTTTATAAAAGTTAATTTAATGTTTATTATTTGTATACTTGTAAAAAAAAACAAATAAAGATTATTATTTGTTCATAAATATTATAATCCTTTTTTTAATTATTGGTTTATTATACAAAAACTTTAATTTTAATAATTCAATTAAAAAATAAACAATTTTAGAATCCAAAAAATATAAGAAATACAATATATTAATAATTATCCTTTTAAAATTATTTTATAAACAGGATTATATAATACAATTATATTATATTGGTTTTATATTTTGTAAATAAGATTTATTAGAAGCTGTTTAAAAAATAATATTTAAAACTTTGATAAGTATTTATACAATTCTTATTTATATAATATAATTACTTTAGTATCAAAATTTCTTTATTAAAACATTATATTATATATTTTTTATAATAATAATAGTTAAAATTAAAAAGGATTAATTTAATAAGTTCATATATTTTAAATTAATATAATTATAAGTTTGCATATTTATTAAATTTTATAAATTAGTTATATTATTATTTTTGTTTTTAATAGACCTATGGATCTATAGTACAGTAATTAATGCTTCACAAATCAAATTACAAAATATCAGTCAATCTTATATAAAAGTGGTTAAATAAAATTAATATAGTATTTAGTATCATAATTTATAAAAGTACTGTTTTTTATAAGAAGTTATTTTATATGCTAATTTAACAGGTATTGAGATTATGATTTTTTAAAAAAGTGTTGTAATGCAATTATCATCCAGTTGGTACTATAAGAAACATCAAAAGTTGTAAGATATATGAAATATCTATTTTTAATAAGATAGTTTAGTGATTATTTTCTTTTAATATCTGATATCTCTTCTTACAAGTTTTCAAAAAGACCTTATTCCAATTTAGTAATAGATAACTAACAATTACTTATTCCAGAAAGACAGCCAAAACAGTAATAAGTATTAATAACCGAAACAATTTATAAGCAATAAGTTTGTAAGATAAGTTCCTTAAATGTTTTTGAGTAGCTTTAGAAAAGTAGAAATTAAATAATTTGCCCAGTTGCAAGTGATTAGGTTTAGAAGAATTTTTTCTATAGGGTTTTATTCACTTAATAAGTATTACTTCCAGTTTCTTTCTTTCAAATTTTCTTTAATATATTTTTGATTAGAAATAAAATTTATATATAATAATGATATTAATGAAGCTTTAGCATATTAGTCTTGATTAAAATAGATTTCTGAGGTCTATAAGACCAATAACAACAAGTCAATATGAAATAAAATCTAATATAGTTAAGTGATCATCTAAAATAATTTATAGATAGTAACTTCCTGTAATATATGATATAACATATATGAATTAAATAAAAGAAATACAAGACATAAAAAAAAACTATTTTTCATATACAACTTTTTTCTTAAAAATTTCCTTTTTTAATAATTATCTTTCAAAATTAAAGAAACAAATATTTTTCTTGCCTTTCAACTTCACAAAGTCCTTTACACATCCTTTACCTTTACTACAAGAGTTTCAAGAAAACTAAAGAAATACATTGGTATATTAGGATATGATCTCTGGTTAAAGAAAAGCAAGTTTGGGGCTCTTGTTTCTTCTTTGGATTGCATGAGAAAAGGCCTGTAACAGTTACTTCTTTATAAATCTTCCTTGAAGTTCTTTCTATTTTCACTTCTTACAAATATACATTTCTTATTAAATAACCATACTTTTTTCTTAAAGATCTTCTTTACAAATAAAAAAACTAAACTATATATTAAAAATATTTATATTGTTGACTTGGAGAACTAGCAATATATTTATTGTTTACTTCTTACTATCACCCAGCATAATTTGCTGCACCACAAAATCACAAAACTTTTTCTCAAAAAAATTTTTACAAAAAAACTACTATCAGTTTACTCCTATCAATTGATCAATATCTCAAAACCAATCAATCAAACACTACTAATTATTCAAACAAAACCATACTACCAAAATACCACACATTAATCAACATAAACAAAACCTTTTTCAGCAATAACTATTATAACAAAATTATATTACTAATAAACAAACCAATTATACTATTAACAAACAAATCAATCACCAATTGTATCAACAAAACAACAATACAATCATTATAACAAATTGACTATTAAATAAATATATCATCAACACTATTGTATACTTTGAACAGTAGCCTGGCCATTTGTGATAAGTATACATATATCATACTTCAGTTAAATGAAACTCAGTGTGATGTGCTTATTTGAAGTATCCTTATCTTTACAATTAGTTTTTTTACATCTGTTTCTTTGCTTAGTATTTTATTTCTTTTTTATTTCTTATAGTCTTTTTATATAAAAATCTGAGTAGGTATTTATAGCTACTTGATACTATCTTTAACAATATATTGGCTTTAATATTTTTTTCCTTTGCAACTTAGATAGTTTACTATAGGCAAGCTAGCATTAAACTTGCGATTAACTAATCACATGAGAGATATTGTTACTTTTTTCATATATAAATTTTTCAATCTTACAATTATAATAAAGTGACAATGTTTACCTACTTAAAAAAAAAAAGAAATACAAGACATAATCCAGTTAGTTAAGTTAAAAAAAATTTTTTTTTTTTGTAGGTAAACATTATCACTTTATTAATCGTAAAATTGTTTGAAATTTATACATGGAGAAAGCGA
>CAJVPV010004099.1:0-10399 GCA_910591835.1 Acaulospora morrowiae | reverse complement strand
TTACTTGGAATTGAACCTGTAACACTAGTACTGATGTACCAGTGATTTACCAATGCGCTATAGCCCCACTGGGCTAAACCCTGAAATGATTATTGATTATCTCTCCAATTTTGCAATATTCTGATTTTTCAAAACCACTCTACTTGCATACCGATGCTTTTGGAACTGGGATTTAAGCAGTACTGACACAAAAGGAGGACAAAAAGAAACATGCAATAGCTTACGCCAACCAAAGTCTAAATAAAGCAGAACGAAATTATATTATTACTGAATTGAAATGCCTTGCAATCATATGGGCCATTGAATACTTTCACCAATATTTAGGAACCAATCATTTTTATTTAATTACTGACCACTCAGTACTCCAATGATTGAAAACCACTGAACTTAAAAGACGACATGCATGATGAATATTATGCTTGGAACCTTATAATTTCACAATAATTCACTGATCTGAAAGAAAACACAATAATGCCAATACTATGTTACAAATATACAAAACAAAAAATCTATTCTTGAAAATCAACACCAATACCACTTAACATTAAAATATAGGAGAAGCAAAAAGATTAACAATCTGATGATAAATAATATCCAGTTCAGGTTGTCAGTGTCCTGGCAAAAACAAAAGCAAGAATTAATTAAAATGGAATATCAACAATATTATCAACTCAAAAACTACCTTTTAAACAACAAATTATCAAGCGACATTAATATATAATAACAAAAACAATTACAAACAAAGGCAAAATTCTTTGAAGTAAAAAACAACCAATTATACAAAAAGGATTGAAGAAGAAAAACAAGAAATCAACTATTATGTGTATTACAAAAACATGAATTAGAACCTATATTGTATTTATTACACAACCATTCTACTGGTGCATACTTAGGAGTGAACAAAATTTTCAACAAAATATGAAATCAATATTATTGGCCCCAGATGTTTGAAGATATTAAACAATATATCAGAATATGTAATCAATGCCAACGACGAGGAAAATTCAGGACCCCTGGATCATTACATCCAATAGCAGTTTGAGATCCATTCTCAAAAATAGAAATTGATATAGTCGAACCATTATCTATAACCACTAAAGAAAATCATTATATTATAGTAGCTACTGACTATCTTACAAAATAGCCCGATGCTGAAGCTATCTCTGAAGCTACAGGACAGCGTATTGCAGATTTTATTTATCAAGTCATTATTTGTAGACATGGATACTCAAAGCAGATACTTTCAGATAGAGGAATACATTTTCGAAATGAAATTATTGAAGCTTTATTAAGAAAATTTGAAATAGCACATCTATATTCTATCTCATATCACCCTCAAACAAATGGATTGGTTGAACGTTTTAATAGAACTTTTTGTGAATTACTGGCCAAAATTACCAAAGGAAATCAGGATTGGGATGAATTTATAATACCAGTACTTTTTGCATATCAGACCTCCAAACAAGCAATAATCAAAATGACACCCTTTTATTTAGTTTATAAATGAAACCCCACAATACCCTATAAAGAAATAGATGAAATTGTTGATAAAAACATTCTTAATCAATTATATATATCGACAAAAACACTTCCACAGGACCGTATTCGAGCCCAGCAGAATATTGAGAAGACCCAGCAGAAACAAAAGAAGAGACATGATTTAAAAATCAAAAAGAATAAGAGATTTAAAATTGGTGACAGGATTTTACTTTATGACGCTACAAGAGATAAACACTATATTGGAAAACTCAAGCTCAAATGGAAAGAATCTTTCTATATCCACAATACTTTGAAAAATGGAGCTTATAAGTTAAGGACAATGGAAGGAAAAGTTATAACCGCACACTTTAATATTGCCTTGATGAAACCATATTTCGACCGAGAATCTTGGGAACCTATTATTCACCTAGAAGAAAAAAAAATAAATAAAGGAAAATGTAGCACAATAACTATGGTCCTACAGGATGCCCATGAATTATTACAACTGGCTCAACCAAGCTACTTAGCGACTGCTACATTTCCAAAAATAAATAATAAAGAACTAAGGAAATGAAAAGAGAAAAATTAAAGAAACACCTTAATCTAAAGAAGAAAAAGTCCAGTTAAAGGGAACAGAAACTTGTATACGCAACTGAATCAAGAGAAGACCTAAACAAGTAACCTGCCAGTACAAGTTTTCATTCTCTAACTCAAGTTCACAAACACGAGAGGAACTTGTTGGAAAGGATAACTGAGAAATCTCCCCACGAAGGTATTTTAAATCTTTTTCTAAAGAAGCCCTTGATATTTCTTTATAACGTATTTGACATTCTAGAAAGCAAACCTGCTCTTATAAAATAATAATGGTCTTTCAGAAAGAATTACGAAGCCTTGAATAAGTTAGGCAAGAGGCCCTAGCAACACGACTTTCACGAGGCATGAAGAATTAACAAAAATAGTTATTCTCATGTTCTTTAAATCAAGAAATTTGAAGAAGTATCTGGAATTATAAAGAACCTTATGGAACCTTTTAGAACTTTGTGAGACTTTTCCATCAAAAACATATATATATACTTTATACTCTTGCATAACTGTCTCAAAAATCAAACTACCTTGTGCAAAAATATCAACAACTGCTATTCAAGACCTAATTATAGAAGATCTCCTGAGAATTGAATCTCAAAATGTATATGTATCACCACCCCTCTATCTTGATGATTAACTCCTTAAAGAGAAAATCCACATAACCTATTGTTGTAAGCTAACTGGCAAATCTGTTGCCAAAGATAAGTAAACTTCGCGTAATGTGGATTTAAACTCTTGAGGTGTGTCATGATTTGACCAATCTGGTTTTGCTTCCTAACTTTACACCGAATGTCCTATACTGGAACTCTTGTAGTTGCTAGAACTTTCCCAATCTTTCTAGCCAAACTTTGGTTTATATAGTCACGTAAGCAAGGTATGGGCATGAAAACAATCAATAGAAATAGTAAACACAAATAAGAGTTTAAATGCTTCAAGTCAGATTTTTCAGTAAATGCTACCTAAAATCTGCTTGGCTTTATTTCGCTCATTCAACGGTCATATTTATACATGCTAGTTTGTTTATATGCTAGTATTGTTTACATGCTAATTGCTTTGCGCTACACGATTACATAAGGCATTCTACTCTAATTTTTCCACCACCACTTTTCCACCAATTCTACCATAAACATATCATTTACGTGACACAACACGTACTATGTCATTGTACCCCACTTTTTTACTCATGACATTCCCCCACGCTTATCTTATGCACACCGCGTATAAGGTCAAACCTTTATTCCGATTCATAATATTTTTTTAGGATCTTTATATTTATGGAACTAGTAATAACTCGACCATCCATTGTGTGCAACTTATAAGTGTCTCCTAGTAACTTATTATGGATATAGTAGGGATCTCGCCATTTCGATCCAAATTTGTTGCTTTTGGAATGCTCCAGAGCGGCATGGTACATCAGTACCTTATCACCGATCTCAAATACTTGAGTTAATCTTTGATGAATATCATAGTATCTTTTTGTTTTTCTTGTGTTTGCCAAATCTGCTTAACCACTTTTTTCCTATCCTTAGGTAACTGGTTTATTAAGTCAAATATCCTCTGTAAGAATGTTTCTTCCAATAGCTCTCCTTCAGTTCTACTTGGATGAATTGGTTGTCAAGCCTTATGACCATAGATTAGATAAAATGGTGACATTTTAGTTGAGGCTTGCTTGGCAGTCCTGTACACAAAAAGAATAGATAGAATTAAGAGATCCCAATCGGTTACATTCCGTATGAGTTTGGCAATAGATTCACATAAGGTTTGATTGAATTGTTCTGTTAAACTGTTTGTTTGTGGATGATAGGGTGACGATAGTTTGTATTCTATTCCCATTCTATTGATAAGTTCTTTTATTACACTATTGTTGAAATGTGTTCCTCGATCAGAGAGTATATACTTAGGGCACCCATGACGACAGATAATTTCATCATATAGAAAGTTCGCTACAGTTGCTGCATCTGCATGTTTGACAGCTACTGCTTTGGGCCACTTCGTCATATAGTCCACAGAAACAAGAATATATCTATTTTGTCGTGGTGTACTGGGAGGGGCCCCACAAAGTCAATTCCAATTTGGCCAAATGGTGTTGTAACAGGTATTGACTGTAATGGTCCTGGAGTAAGCGATTTTCCACGGCGTTGACATTGATTGCATTGTTGTATATATGCTCGAATATTGGCATACATTTGTGGCCAATAATAAATATCCCGAATTTTGTTTAACATAGCATCCTTGTTCAAGTGTCCACCCAATGGGTGTTTGTGCATGAGATATAAACAGGTTCCATTTCATGATGTTGAATTACGTGCAACAGATGTCCCTTTTTCTTCTTATTCTTCTTGTACAGGATCCCCTCTTTAAACAGGTAGCTTTTACTCTTCTTCTGTATTCGCCATTTCTCCTCTAGTTCCATATCTGCTAGCAAACTGTAGTTCTGTAGGCAATTCCTTAAATAGCTAAAGTGTGTTGGATCTATCTTAAACAGATACGTAGAAAGAAAATGACATAAAAATAAAAATAAAAATAAAAAAAAGAAATAACAAAAAGGAATAGTGAAATGATGATAATAATAACACGAAATCAAAAAAAAATGAATGATAGAAAGGGTAGCGGAATAAAGATAATAACAGAATGAGAATGTAAATAAAGGATGTCATTCGACCGATTCTTATATTTGTTTTTTTTTTTTCTCGAAATTTCTAGAACGGGTCTTTAGAGGTGTGATAATGCGTCCGCGTTATTGTGACTTTTTTCTTTCTTATGTACGATTGAGAAGTTGAACGGTTGCAGGTGTAGGATCCACCTCACGCGTCTCTCCGGTGAGTTGTGATGTTTGCAACTATTGTAAAGCAGCATGGTCGGTTATAACGACAAAGGGGTTCATGCCATAGTAGTGTTGAAAATGCTCAACCGCCCATACTATAGCTAAACATTCCAGTTCAGTGGTTGCATAGTTTCACTCATGTTTATTTAACCCTTGACTGGCGTAAGCTATCACGTACTCCTTGCCGTCCTTATCCTGTTGTGACAGAATCACTCCAATCCCGATTCAGATGCATCAGTATGTAGATAAAATATCCTGGAATAATCTGGGTATCTCAAGATTGGTGCGGTAATTAGATATTGTTTCAGGGTTTCGAATGCGTAGTTCTGCTCAGCCTCCCATTTGAATTTGATATTTTTTTCTATCAGGTGATATAGTGATCGCACGATTGTAGAAAATCCCTTAATGAATTGTCGGTAATATAATGCCAAGCTGAAGAATCCTCGTAACTGTCGCAAATTCTTTGGAATGGGGAAGTACTTGACCTTATCTATCTTCACTTCATCAGGTCGAATTCCATTTTGTCCAATCACGTGATCCAAAAATTCAATATTCAAACGGAAGAATGTACATTTCGCAAGGTTTAGCTTTAATCCAGCTTTCCTTATTTCACTTATGACGAGACTAATGTGACTTAGATGTTCCTCGAATGTCTTGGAGTAAATAGTTATGTCGTCCAAATAAACAACCACGAATTTCCCAATAAACTTATGCAAGAGGGTGTTCATTAACCGCTGAAATGTCACAGGAGTATTACACAATCCGAATGGCATAACATTAAATTCGTATGTCCCCCAAGCTGTCACAAATGTCGTCTTTTCTTTGTCTTCTTCTTTCATTGTTACCTGCCAATAACCTGATAACAGGTCTATAGTACTGAACCATCTGGCATTAACGAAGGCCTCAATTAGGTCATCGACTCGTGATAAGGGATACGCGTCTTTTTTAGTGACTGCATTCAATCTTTGATAGTCTACACACAACTGTAGTTTTTCACCTTTCTTCGGCATTATGATTATAGGTGAGGACCATGGGCTTCTCAATTCATGAACTAATCCTCTCTCTTTTAACTATGCTATTTCTTGCTTGATAAACTCCCTCACATCTGGTGTGGCTCTGTAGGCATTTTGCTTGATCGGAGTTGCATCACTGGTATCAATGGTGTGCTATACTGCCTCAGTACTTCCTAACTCCTGCATGGTTCACGCGAAAACATCTTGCTCCCTTATCAATGTCCCTTTTGCCTGCTCTATTTGTTCTTCCTCTAATTCTCCATCTAACTCCATTTCTCTTATCTTATCTTCTATAGTCTCTTCCTCTTCTTGATCTTCCTTAGTTTCAATAGGGAACTCCTCCACCTGAGATAAGTACACCACAGGTCCCAATAGGTCTAATTCTTGTTCACCCTGGGCATTTGTTTTATTAAATGCTCTCTCTGTGTAGTATCCTTCCCTCTCGTCCACCTCCTCATCCTCATAGATTATTTTGTCCCATATTTCATTCTCATTATCTAACTTCTCAACCTCTCCGGTCCCACTAAACGTAACTTTTCTAGTAGCATCGTTCGAGATTGGTACCTTTAACACTTTGCCCTCATGGTTGATTATCAACTTTTGTTTATTGTAATATATCCTGGCCCTTAATCTCTCAAACCAATCATTCTCCAGGAGAAAGGTCTTATCCTTAGAGTCAACCACCTGCAGCGAAGTAAGAATCGAAATGCCTTGGATTTCTACTTTCAAGCTTATAATAATATCTAATGTTCTTGTCCTTATTCTCGTGATAGTCACTATCGTTATTACAGATTTTTTCTCTATCCTAAGGCTCAATCGGTTCGCTAACTTCTTTGTGATAAAGCTCACGGCAGCTTCTGTATCGACGATGGCGGTGATCGGGGTTTTGTTAACTTGTATCTGGTATTTCATTGCAGTTGTCTTCTTTGGCTTATATTAACGTAGTTTGTCTCTTCCTCTAGTAGCATCCTCCGAAGGGCCTTTGCTAATAACTTTCTTTGGTTGGAGTATTGTAGAAGTTGTCCAATCGTAGCACTCACAGGTTTCGACAAGATGTCATCGACAATGTTGTAGGAAGGTGCCTGCTCCACTACTGATGGCCCTCGTTTCCTGCACGGTTTCCTCTGAGGGGGTACCTTCCTCATATTTTCATCCTCGTTGATTATAGGTATGTTATCGTTGTCATTGTTGTGATCCGGTTTTGATTCTTCGAGTTTAGGTTTACTTCTCAAGCGTCTCTCCCATATTGATTCTGAATTCGATGCATCCTTCCTCTTTTTCTTTCTCGCCTCCATGTTGGTTAATTGCTCTTGTTTCAAGGCATAGACTTTTCCCTCTCGTTCATCATCATCACTCTCCTTCACAATTTCGAAATATTGCACTTCACCAATTTGTTGAACCTTTTTTGGAGTATTTTCTTTCCTCAGGCAGTTTCTAGCATGATGCCCCTTTTCGCTACATTCGAAGCATCCTCGGTCGTTTCCTTCTGTTGGTGTTTTAGGTCTTCTCGTATTGTACTTTCCGGTGACATTAGGCTTGCTGTAACTCATCCTCAGTTCCCGAAGTTGCTAGTTCAATTTCCGGATCTCGTCCTCTAGTCTTCTCGTTTTTCTTGATTTTTCCTCCCTATTATATAGCCTATATTCTTTGTTTGCCTCAACTCGTTTCGCCTCTTTAATTATTTCCTCTAGCGTAGTGTAGTGCTCGATATAATTGACATCGCAATTCTCCTTCTTAGTTCTCCTACGAAAAACCTGACTCTACTTCTTCTCGATATGTCGTCATCAGGATCAGTTCTCCTTAGTAGCTTTCAGAATCGCTGGGCATAGGTAACCACACTCTCTCTACTCTTTTGCTTTATGTTAATTAGTTCTGTGTGCCATCGATGTCATTATTTGGGCGTTACGAAATACTGTAAAAAATTTGGAACGAAGCTTCCTTTGCAGTCATTCTCATCATTCCATTGTATAATTTGATCCTGTTGATCTTTGAACCAGTCTGCTGCATGGCTTTCCAAGTGGCTTGCGACTAACTTCAATTTCCTGTTGTTTGACCAGTTATTCATTTTGGTGACTCTCTCATACGACTTTAATCACAAGTATGGATCCTCCTCTTTTCCTCCTCTGAATTCCCGCGCCTTAACCCATTGAATCTCTTTTTTCTTATTTTCTTCTGACCTAGCTCTTTGATTTTCTAGGTTGCTGAAAACTCTTACCAAATATTGTAGTATGTCTTGTGATCAATAGTGGGTTTGTGGGGTGTCTTCATTTGAATCACTCCTATTGTCATAATAATCTGGCTCTAGTGGCATCTCCTTTTTCTATCTGGTCACAAATTGGTCACATTTCCTTCAGAAATGGTAAGTGTTTTAATTGCGTTTGTTAAGGTTTGTTTGTTAAGGTTTGTTTGTTAATTATAATTAGCATTTAATTAATGTTTGTATATTTTTATCAGGGGGAAGGGGGTAAACGAACGATGTTCTTAATTCATTGATGTTTGAATCTCACGGTCTACCACCAAATGTCATGGGCTAACCGGCGAGTCTGTTGCCAAAGATAGATAAGCTTTGCGTAATATGGATTTAAACTCTTGAGGCGTGTCACAATTTGACCGATCTGGTTTCGCTTTCTAACTTTACACTGAACATCCTATACTGGAACTCTTGTAGTTGCTAGAACTTTTCCAATCTTTCTAGCCGAACTCTGGTTTGTATAGTCATGTGAGCAAGATATGGGTGTAAAAACAATCAATAGAAATAGTAAACACAAATAAAAGTTTAAATACTTCGAGTCGGATTTTTTGGTAAATGCTATCTAAAGTCTGCTTGGCTTTATTTTGCTTATTCGACGGTCATATTTATACATGCTAGTTTGTTTATATGCTAGTATTGTTTACATTGTTGGGCCGGAAAACGGCGAGTCAGTCGCTTCACTGGTCCAAAGTTCGCATTACTAAAGATAAATTGAGGCGTGTATGATTAATTTAGCTGGGCAGTACTAATTAACTTCTCTTTTTTTCTTTCCTGGCACTTGTTTTCTTCCTGATATCCCAGGCTATGTTCTTCTAGCAGTGGTTATCCTTCCTAAAACGGTGTATACTCAAAAAAGCAAATTGTTAATTATTACTTTCTCTTTATGACAACTCAGAGTCACTATTGTTTCTCTTTTAATCCCTTTTTTATTAATTTACTTTGTACGTGTTCATGTCTGTCTTCCCTTTCTTCTATACTGCTGCTATTTATTTACCTATCCACTTATTAATTATTAATCCCACAGCTATACTATTGATGCATAAATTGATAATGCTAAACTATCAGAGCTAAAATAAACTATGGGTAAGTTACATAAGCCTCTATGACTACATTTTGCTATATTAATTACTAATGCTATCCTAAATTTCCAGGGTACGCGACGCAATAGTCATGGTACGTGACTATACCATGTGATTTTTACCAGGCTAACAACATGCTAATCGCTTTGCGCCATATGATTACATAAGGCATTCTACTCTAATTTTTTCACTATTACTTTCTCACCGATTCTACCATAAACATACCTTTTACATAACACAACATGTATCGTGTCATTGTACCCCACTTTTTTATCCATGACAATATATATATATTGACTTTGATAAATTATATTATCTTGTCAAATATATATTGCTAAATTATATTACTTTTCTAAATTATATTATCTTGTTAAATATATATTTATTTTTGTTAAATTATATTATCTTGCTAAATTATATATGTTTTGATTAAATTTTATATATTGTATTTGCAATTTAAAGAAATAATAGTTAAATATTCACAAGAATATTGTTGATTTGAAATCTTATATTTAAATAGAATAAATCAATTAAAAATATTAAAAATAGGAATTATACATTTGCATATAATCAGATAAAATTCAATACTCTATAGTTTAACATTCACATTATTTTCAGATTCAAAATAGAATCTGATATTTATCAAATTAACAGATTTAAACTATCAAATAAAAGCCAAATTATATTTTGCCACAATATTCAATAAGTTGATCAAATAAGTAAAAAAAAATTGAACCTGTCTCAGATATAAATTGATACTTCCATCATAATTAACAAATTAGATTAAAACAAATAAATCTTTTATATTTTATGATAACATAATGGAATTAAAGATTTCACTTTCAATTTGATATTCTCCATATTAATTGATTCTATTTTAAACAATTATTGAATTATTATTAATATCTTTAACAAATGACTTTCAAAAGTTTATAGTTTTATAAGAAGTTTTATAAAATTCAACTAATAAATTCAGAATTTCAGAAGATACAATTAAATTTAATTTTTCAGAATGCAATAATTTGCTAAGAAATTATTCAAATCTATTGATAACTATCTATTTTTTTTTTTAATGCTAAGGTGAGACAACACTCTAGTTTTATTAACATAGATAGTTTTTGTTACATATGTGCTATGTCTATACTATATTAATCTTATATTAACTAGA
>CAJVPV010004098.1:0-10402 GCA_910591835.1 Acaulospora morrowiae | reverse complement strand
CGGCAGAAATGCCATATCTATTCGCTATGCTATATATACTAAATAACTAATAATAGAAATAATAAAGTAATATAATATTATAAAATAATAATCTAAAAATAGTACTATTAACACTCATAACACTATATATGTTTTCTTATTACCATAAAAGGAAAATCGATTGACAATACGATTCCTAATTATTTACTAATTATTACTTAGTAATATGAATATAATATAGTTTTTGAAAAATGTCTGAATTAAATATAAATACATACTGTATATAGTTTTGACCACTGGTTGACACAAACTATCAAATCTAGAAGCCCTTTTGATCAAATGGAATGTGATTTCTAAAGAGTCTTAGATCTTAAATCCCCCAATAAACATTTCAAGATTCAAACCAGTTAATGTAAGCTGCCAAATCTAAAGATATAAATATCAAGCAATATATAACTCCTATATACTTTGTTTTACTATATAGTAATCATACCATTCCATGAGAGTAATAATAATTAATTTGTTTCAAGGCTTCTTAATTTAATAAATTAACAGGTAAAAAGAAGATTGGAATTGGTTAAGATGGAATACAGTTCAGTCTATTTATCCAAATACAAGAAGAATTTTAATTAGGAAAGTTGAACATATACTCTTTAGCTTACTATATTATATAATCACCATAGGCTACTTTTGACAATTATTATAACATAACTGAATGATCATTACACTACAATTTATTTTTTAAAGATCATAATTTTAATGCCTATTGAATCAATATATAAAACAGTTTCATATAAGAAATAGTATTTGATTATACATGTTGTTGAAATTCATAGATTCTTGATACAATTGATGCAATTAATTGATGCAATTAATTGAGTCATTATTAAAACATATAAATAATTGAGTCATAATGCAATTATTTTTAAGGATTTTGGAAATTGAGTCAACAGCAAAATAATTTATACCACATGTATAGCTTAGGCCTAAGACGAGTATTTAGGACCCAACATCACCACCTGTACCCTGGAGAAACACCGGGAGACTGGCAAAAAGGTGATAAAAAGAGATACCTGAGTTGACGGCAAGGGTTAAAAAAAAAAAAAAGTAAACAAGATATGTAACTGCCATATGCCCTATCTCGTACAACATAAAACTCAATGATGCAATTGGTTATAGTGAAAAAAGCAAGGTAACGAGCTGTCTGTTTTGTCAAGATGTGTTATGGTGCTCCCCCTCTCCTCTTGAACTGGTTTCTTTTCTCTTCAAGATTAAAAGAAGTTTTATTTTAATCCAGTAACAAGCTTTTTCCATTGTTGATTATTCTGAGAAGGCATTAAGCAATAATTCCCTAAGGTATAAGTATTGTTCCAAGCAATAATTTTTTATGGGTATAAGACTTGTTATAAGTACCTTGACTATTCTTGGTTAGCAATGGAATAGCAGAAATTAAATAGTTTGCCTAGCTGCAGGTGGTGATAAAGGATTTATCCTAATGGACCAAAATTAATATTGGAGAGTTTTTATTTACCAGAACAAACTTTTCAATTACCTTTTTATTACTCTTTTCTTTTCTTAAAAAATATTTCTTAGGACCACAGGGTTGTGTTAAAGTGACAATCTGAATATAGGCTGGCTAAGATCTTTCAAAGTATAGTCTATAATGCCTAGTCTTGAAAGGGAGCAACTTTTATTATTCCTTATTATCACATCTAGAAAGTTTAGATTTAGAAAGTCCAAGATAGTTAATATTATGCAGTAATAGCTTAATGAATCTACTCCCTTATAATAAGATAGTTAGTAAATAGCCAAATCATATGGTTAACATGGTAATCTTGATGTATAAATCTAAATTCATTGATAGGTGTTCTGCAATCTTATATACTAGTTTAGCTTTAGTATAGTATTATGTATATTGTACTACTGTTTTCCAAAATTAGATAAATAAATGTTTACTCTTGCAGTCTGATTAGAGACAAAAAGAAAAAAAAAAACAAATCAATTATACTATTAATAAACAAATCATATCAATAAAATACTATAATACAATTACTACAACCAATCAACTATCAAAAAAATATATAATTAATACCACTATATATTTTGAACAGTAATCTGATTATTTGTAATAAGTATATATATATTATACTTTAGTTAAATGGAACCACCAGAATAACACACTTCTTTAAAACATCCTTAGCTTTATAATTAATTTTTTTGCATCTATTTTTTTGTTTATTATTTTATTTTATTTTTTACTTCTTATAATCTTTTTAAATATTCATAGCTGCTCAATACTATCTTTGACAATATATTGGTTTTAATATTTCTTTTCTTTTGCAACTTAGATAATTTATTGTAATCAAGCTAGCATTAAATCTACTGATCAATTAATTACATAAGAGATGTTGTTACTTTCTTTATATATAAAATTTTTTCAATTTTATAATTATAATAAAGCAACAATATTTATTTATTTAAAAAAAAAGTTTGTTAAAGTATTGATTCATATTATGTTTTTTTTTTGAAGTTCTTTACAAATTATTATATAATATACAGTCTTTTTATATTTGTAACAGAAAAAAACAAAAAAAAAACAAAACTCTTTTCTATTTACTTCATATTCTTTAAAAAATTTTTTTTTTAAAAATACTTTTCTTTAGTGATAAAAAAAGGTTTTTTTTGTAAAGAAACAACTTACAATATCCCTAGATTAGCAATGTCACACTGTACTTTCTCTGGAAATAAGTTCTTGCTAATAAAAAAATTATAAGACTAAAAACAACTTTCTTTATTCTTAAACAAAGCAAATAGTATTATTAAGGTTTTGTTTATGTCTTTTAATGACTTAAAAAGTCAAGTGGTAATTCTCATACAGCTAAAAAATATAAGCTAGTAATCACAACATTCAACTGGAACACAAAATAATAATAGAAAACAAATGATCTTAACATTCACTACTAGAGCTCCAAAAAATAGGCTCATTTTTGATTTTTATAGACTTATATAAACTTACATAAACTTGTATAATATAAATACAGAGGCCTATCATATTATTGTGAACACTTTTATTTTAAATAATAAAGAATTTTATTAATAAATAAATTTTAAAAATTTAATGATATATTTATATAATATTAAGGTATAATCCATTTAAATTTTATGCAATTTTATTTATTTGTTCAAATTTTATAAAAAAAAAACTCTAATTTAACTTTTTTCTATCAAACTGAAATTAGTTTTTTTTTTTTTGCTTTTAGTATTTTGTAGGTTCTCCTTTAACTACAATACAGGCAGTAACCTGATTTGGCATGCTCTTAATAAGATTATAACAATATTCGAGTTGTATCTTCCACTGCACCTGTCATATAAAAATATCAAGATTATTAAGATTATTCGGTTTTGGCTTACTACATATGGATTTCTTAACTTCATTCCAAAGGTTCTCTATCAGGTTCAGATCTGGACTTTGTGGAGGCCAATCCATTACCCTAATATTTTTATTTTTCATGAATTCCTTTACGATTTTAGCAGTGTATAGTCTCACATTATCCTGCTGAAATAGTGAGCAACCACAATTCTCATTTTCTGAAAATTTTTTTATAGCAGGTAAGACATTCTTACAGAGAATTTCGACATGTGAAACACCGGTAATGGAGGACTTTAACGGAATAAAGGGTCCAACTCCATATCAGAAGAAGCAACCCCAGTACATATGACCAGGGCTACGTTTAATAGTGTAACTTAAACACTCAATATTCCATTCCTCATGTGGCTCATGCAAAATCCAACAAGAACATTTTTGAAAAGATAAATTATGGTCTCATCTGATCACAAAACATGTTGAAAGTACTGAACGGATCAGTTTTTATAGGCAAGAGACTAGTTAAGTCTTTTGATTATATTTTCTGAAGAGATCAATAGCTTAGAACAAGCAATACAGGAATTTAAACCTTTTTCATGCAGTGCATGATAGATAATGCATTTTGAAATGCTAATTCCTTCCTGAGCAATAAAAAGGTTAATAATCTGAGAAAGGTTTAAACAGCAATTTTTGTTAATAACTAAATTCTTAAGTTTAGAATGGTCAGAAGGGATAAGCAATTTTGGATGTCCCAGGTGTTTATTTTTTATCTTTGGTTTAAAAGAAAAAAAATTAAGTTGAAGCTTTTTTAACATAAAATTTGAATAAATAAATAAAATTGCCCTTAATATTATATAAATATATCATTAAATTTTTAAAATTTATTTATTAATAAAATTTTTTATTATTTCAAAATAAAAGTGTTCACAATAATATAATAGGTCTCTGTAATATTTTAAAATTTGATTAAAGTATAATCTACTATATAAAAAATAACAAAAAAAAAAAAGCTCAAGAGCTACTTGACTTGACTCGACTCGTTAGAAGTTCTATTCTTCACTTTCTCTTTATAATCTCTATATGTAATACAATATTTAGTTTTTTATATTGGAAATTGAATATTTTGCAACTGAACTTTATTTAATTATAATAGATGACAATGATAATATCTTTATTCAAATCAGAAAACAAATGATTATTTTTAATTAGAGACTTTTTAAATAGATCAAAAATTTGCAAGAAGACATAAGGAGTAAGGGCAATTATATGTACTGTATATAAGAATACAACAACAGTACATACAGATTTTTTTTTAATTCACAAGATTTTTTCTTCTATGGTACTCAAATTTTAAATTTCTATAAAGAGTTGATCTTGGTTCTATTTTAGACAGATATATTATTAGTCTCTTTTTTTTCTTAAACAAAATTTTTTTGTTTATATTTTCAATTTTCTCTTAATTATTCTTATTAGCCTCAAAAAGAAAAAAAATTTTTTTTTTAGATCTAATTAGAGCCAATGAATTTTTTTAATGAATATAATTAGTTCCATAGCTGATTATATTAAAATATTATTCTTTGAGTTTATATTCATCAAATGGTAAGAAGAACTAAAAAGTATATATCCTGATATATTAGTACTCCATTTATACTATTAGGACCCTAGTATTGATAATATAGGAAGATGAAGGGCAATAAGCTAACCAGTAATTAGATATAATCTTAGCTTAACATAGTATTTTTTTTTTTAGCCTCTAATCAGATTGCAAATGAAAATATTTATTAATCTAATTTTGGAGAACAGTAATACAATATAAATATTATACTAGAGCTAAATTAATATAATTTTACAAAACACTCATCAATGAGTTTAGATTTGTATGTGATTTTTAAATCCTTAATATCAAAACCACTGTGTTGTCTACATGATTTAGCTATTTACCAACTATCTCATTACAAGGGAATAGGTTTATTAAGTTATTACTGCATGATATTAACTATCTTAGACTTTTAAAATCTTAACTCTCTAGATATGATTATAGGAAATAATAAAAGTTGTTTCTTTTTAAAACTAGTTATCAATGACTATATCTTGAAAGATCTCTGCCAGCCTATATTTAAACTGTCACTCCTATATGAACCTGTGGTTTTAAGAGATAAAAAATTTTTATTTTTAAGAAAAAAAAAAGAAAAATAGAAAGAATAGTTGAAAAGTTTGTTCTGGTAAATAAAAACCCTTCAATATCAATCTCAGTCTATCAGGATAAATCCTTTACCATAACCTGTAGCTAGGCAAACTATTTAATTTTCACTATTTCATTGCTGACCCAGATTCAAAATACTTATAACAAGTCTTATATCCATAAGAAATTATTGCTTGAAACAAAACTTATACCTTAGGAAATTATTGCTTAATGTTTTCTCGAAATAATCAACAATAAAGGAAACTTGTTACTGGATTGAAATGAGACTTCTTTTGATCTTGAAGATAAAAGAAACCAGTTCAAGAAAGAAGAAGGGAACATTATAATACATCTTGACAAAATAAACACCTTGTCACCTTGCTTTTTTCACTGTGTTTACTAACATCATCAGGTTTTTTATTATACAAGATGAAACATGTGAGAGTTATGTGTCTTGTTTACATTTTTTGCTATATGTAGATCAATTAGTCCAAATTTTTAGCCAATTATCATTTAGGAGTTCTGGTGTAACCAAAAATTCAGAGTCAAACTAAGGTAAGCAAAATTTCCAGAAAAATCAGAAAAAAGTATAAATGCCTGATAGAATAAGAAAGAGACTTGAGAAAGATAAGAGAAGAGTTTTAGAAGCCTATGTTAATCTTTTTTGAAATCTTGAATCTTTGGAAGAAGAGAGAAGAGTATTTTTTCTACAGGTTCTTTTTCCTAATAAAGTGTTCTTGCTTTGACTTTATAGATAGGTTTTTCTTATATTTACTTGCTGAAATACAGAAAGTTTATATCAAAAAGAGAAAGAAACAAGAGGGAAAAGACTAAAGCCTCTAGATATTGATGTTTTTAAAGAAAGTATATAGACTATATTACAAAGAAATATAAAATTTCTTTGAAACATTTGTTTTTTGTGTTGGCAAAAGGATTAGTGAAAAGAGTTTTTAAATAGAACATAGTATTAAATTTGTATAAAATAATTTTATATATATTAAATTCATCATATTTAATAAAACAAGATGTATATCAGTCATTCTTAAAAAAAAATATTTATAACAGAAGATATAATTTATGTTTATTAATATTTCTTGATTTTAATTATTTTATTTTTTATATACTTAAAAGAGATAATCAATAATTTTTTACTGTTATTATTAAATTATAATATATTTTATTATAATTTTTTATTTCTTCTTTCTATTACTATTGAATTTTTTAAAAAATATTTATTGTTTTTCTTATTATAATTTTTAATAAATACTATAATTAAGAATATATCACTAAATTATTTGACATATAAAATTTCACAAATTAATAATGTCTCTTTTAAAGAAATATAATTATTTATTTATTACTTTAATAGGAACATAATTAAAAAAATACTTGAATCAAATAATCTAAATTATATATGTGTTCGTATTTAATTTAGACATTTTTCAAAAACCGTATTGTGTTCATATTACTATATAACAATTAGTAAGTAATTGAAAATCGTATTTAATTCAGAATCGTATTGTCAATCAAATTTTCTTTTATAGTAATAAGAAAACATTATAGTCTAAATTGCAAAAAACCTTTATAAGTGATTTTTTTTTAATCTTATATTTAAAATAAAACATTTTTAATAATAATGAATATTTGAATTATGTTCTTATCTTTAATTTAAAAAACCATTTTTAACTATAATCAAAATATTGATTAAATTATTAATTTATACAATACAGTACTATAATTAGAATTATTTATAATAAAGCTTTTTATTTGATTTTGAATTTTTTTTTTACTGCTTTAATTAATTAATTGACTTATTATTTATGTTTTTATTGTAGGCTTTAACTTTGATAAGTTTTAATTAAATTTTTTTTTAAAAAACTATATTTATTAATCTTAATTTAAGCTACCAATTTGATATTTTCATTTGTTTTCTCAATATTTTTTTTAGATAGAATTTTACAAAAGTATTAATATAATTGATACCATCTGTTTTAAATTTTAAATTTTTATTTATTAGTTTTGCTTTTGTTAAAGAAAATCAATTGTTAACTTTTGCTTGAAATATATTTTCTAAATTTGATTCTTTAGTTTAAAGTCAAGTTGCTTTTATTTTTATAAATTAGTTAAGAGTTTTATTTATTGTTTTGTTTATATAGAATTGATAGATATTATAACAATTTTCCACTTTTGTTATATTATATATAATATAATTTAAGGCTTCAGAATATTTCAGAATATTTCAGAATACTATTTATATTTTAGAACATTCTAAAGCATTTGAAAACATCTTAAAATTTCTCAGAATTTTATGAAATATTAGGAACTTTTCAAAATAATAATAATAATATTATTATTATTGCAAAAGGCATTAAATGCGAGACATTTATTAAACTTTTGTTTTTATATTATTACATTAATGATCTCTAATATATAAAGTAAGTAGATTAATCCTTGCCTAATGCAAATAAAGTTGACATATGCGAACTTTTGAGAATTCAAGTAGAGGAAAAGAAAAAAAAGATGAAAATAGCTAACTACTAGTTATATTATAAATCTTGCATATGTGCTTTATAAGTGATGATGGTAGAGGGTGATGCAGTACTTGGGGTTTAAATTGTGGCCTGGATCTATATAATCATGTGACCAAATATAATGTGATTAAGGGTTACTGATCATGTTCATATTGGTGATCCATATATTAATATGGTATAATTGGCTTACACCAATCTTTTGACAGGAGTAAGCTGCTCATGGTTTTTTGTTATAAAAAATTTAGGAGCTGGATAAAACAAGAAGACAGTTTCGTGGTTATTCTTCTTGAGTGATGAGTAAAATGGTGATATTGTCAGGTATTCAAGATAGAGTTGCACATAACTGCATGCTTCTGACTATACATGTTGCTAAAATTTGTAGATCCTTGACGCAATTGATGCAATTATTTGATACAATTAATTGAATTACTATTAAAACATATAAATAATTGAGTCATGCCACAATTATTTTTAAGTATTTTGGGAATTGAGTTAACAGCAAAATAATTTACGTCACATGTATACTTCTGACATACTGATTAGCAGTCTAGATCCTTAGCAAAGCAAATCTTTATGTAATTAATACTGCCAGTCAAATTTTCTTCTTTCACAATCTCTTCTCACATTTGACTGGCTTGACATGTAGTTATTGATTATAGAAAGGTATGCCTAGAACTTTTAAGATAATGAGACCAATAACATTCTCATAATCTCAATTTTCCAATTGGAGTAAAACTAAGTTAACCTTTTCTGTGTTAAGTTCTTTAGGACAAGCAAAGAACTCTTGAGAAGAAGCTTATACTTCTTGAGCAAATAAGATGTCAACTTGAGTAAAATTGATAGCTTTGTTGAAATAGGGAGATAACAAACCAGAGGATTAATAAAATGGAATGGTAAAAAAAAGAGAAGTCTAGAAAGAAAACCTTCAAGGGAAAGGAAAAACTGTTCATCAGAAGGAAAGAGGATTTGAGTAAGAGAAAAAAGAAAGAAAAAAAAATAAATAAACTACTCTCATGTTGTGATTACCAGATGTATACAAAGTCTCATAAAAAAAAGGTTGGCTGTCTCAAAACCTTCCTAGCACTTGTCTCAGACTATACATGTGGCATAAATTATTTTGCTGTTGACTTAATTCCCAAAATCCTTAAAAATAATTGTGTCATAACTTAATTATTTATATGTTTTAATAGTGACTCAATTAATTGCATCAAATAATTGCATCAATTGCGTCAAGGATCTACAAATTTTAGCAACATGTATATCTCAAACTATTGTCATGTGCAGGAGTTGGTCTGCTCATGCTTTCCTAAACATAATTGCTTCTCCTAGATATAGAATCTTGATGGTTAGAGGAGTCTCATGTGGTGTTAGCACATTTCAGATTCATTGTGCTCAGGATTTCATCTTGCACAGAAGAGGAGAAAGAGAAAAGGAAGAAAATTTTCAAAAAAGGAAGTTTTCTGATGAAGTAGAGATAAGTAGGAAAAAGTTTTATTATTATTATTTTTTTTTAAAAAAGCTAAATTGGAATACATATATAAATTTTATTGATAAATCAATAATAATCACAATTACCTTATATATAAAGAGTCTATTAGTTATTGCTAGTATTAATTTAGGCTATTCATTCTTTTTACCAGACTATCAACTTATATCATGAAGGTAAATCTATATTTTAGCTTTTATAGCTATAGAGTAGTTCCATATAATAACTGTCTAAATAAGTATCTATTATATTATTACTTCTACTATCACACAGCAGTACATATTATAGCTGGAATCTTTAACACAAATATATACTTTCTAGTGAATACTTTAGTTTTACTACTGATTGGCATAGACTATCAAATCTAGGGATTATTTTTAGCCAAGTGGAGCATGACTCCTTAAGGGATTTTTTTTTAAATTTCTAGTAGACACTTTATTTGAGCCAGTTGGTGTAAGCTGCCAAATATAGAGATACGAATATTAAGCAGAGTGCAACTTCTATATACTTTGTTTTGTTATATGATAATCATATTATGAATTTAAGTGATCATGGCTTCTTGTACTATTTTTAAGGTCTTTTTACTTTGATAATTGAGTCTAATCATTATGAAACAACTTATTTTCAAAATACTGTATTATAATTTTTTATTTATGCTTTATTATTTATTATTATATTTATTATACTTATACTTATTTGAAAAACAGAATATTATTATAACCTATGGGTCCATAGCACAGTGGTAGTGCTCCATAGGTTACCAGGAGAAGGTTTAGGGTTCAACCCCACCTGGTTACAAAAGAATTTATCACCTTCATGATTGGTTGACCGGCTTCCAATTCATGTCGTACCCAATCAGC
>CAJVPV010004097.1:0-10402 GCA_910591835.1 Acaulospora morrowiae | reverse complement strand
AAAAAAATTATTTAATAAATAATATTATTAATTTTAATAAAAAAAATTAAGTGCCAGTTTTTTTGTCCCAAACTGTATATCTTTAAAAGTATTTTATAGAAAATCTTTAATCAAAAACAGTATAAGCAGCTATAAAATTATTATTTGTATATTAAAAATATTCAAATTTGAAAAAGAAATATGTTATTTTGGAACAGCTGTCTTTTTTATAGATTTTGTGAATATTTTAAAGTTATCAATATGTTTTACAATATTGAATACTTAAGAACTTCTTGAAAATCATTAATTAAATAATTATTAACTCAAAATATCTAAAAAAAATTATTTGTCAAAAATGCTTATCTAATTCACTCTGATTTTAGGAATCTATTCTGAAAAATAATTCTTTTGCTTCAAGAAAGAGTTAAAGTCTTGAAATATCAAGTTTATCAGGAAAAAAAGTTTAGGACTTTGAAACCTGAGATAAAAAGATTAGAAAAAGAGTTGAAAACACTTCAAAATACATACTTCCTTTATAATATTAACAGAAAGTTGAAGTTAAAAAACTTGAACTTGAGGAACAGAGTGGCTTGTCTGAAGGATTTTCTTTACTTGTTAAAAAATTTGTGCTTGCTTTTTTTGATAAGTATTTTTTTCTTTTTATTTAATTAGAGATTTGTTTTTTTTTGTTTTTCTGAGGTTTTTTTTTTTTCAAAGTTTGTAGATTTATTGTAAATGATACAGTAGTTACTAAGTATATTTTGTGTGCCAGTTGTAATGAATAAAAAGTACTTTAAAAGTCACTTTTATTATATTGTATCTTTTATTTGTTTTTTTAGTTTTTTTAAGTCTTTTAAGGATTCAATAATATTTGTGCTAGATTTAGTACAAATAAAGGACTTGATTATTTGAGTATTTGCATCCATGTTGTATAATCTAGGTATTGAATTCTTTAGTAATTAAAGAATACTTTTTCTTGTTTATATATGCTAGGTTTTTATACTGATTAGTTAAAGTATGACTTGAGAAAAAAAATTAATATATATAATAAGAACTTTTTCTTTTACCATTTCAAGCTTAAAGATATTATTGGACAAGAGATTATAAATATAAAAGAGTTCTTTTTACTTTGGTTTCAGTTTTTCTAAAAAGTGTTTATCTTTGGCAGTATTATACATTAATATTTTATTTTAAATTTTAAATTTTATGTATTTGATTACTTTTTGACTATAACTTTATTTTTGTTTCTATTGTTTCTTTTGAATATTTCTTCTTGCTTATTCTTATTATTGTAAAAGTTTTTATAATAAAATATATAATTTTAAAAATTATTAGTTGCAATATTTCATCTATATTTATTATAAGCATTTGAAATTTTCATCTATAAAATAAATAAAATAATATCATTTTTGTAAAAGATTGTTTTAATGTTCTGTATACAAAAAGTACTAATAAAATATGTTGGTTTAATCTTCTTTGCCTTCAATTAATTTTGCAAATAACTTATACAAAGTTTTATTAAATAATTTAACCAATCTATAAATTTGAAGATGATAAGGTATAGATAATAAATGTTTTATTTCAAATTGTTTAAACAATTTATCTACTATTTTATTTTGCAAATGAGTTTCTCTATCCAATAGGATTTGTTTTGAACATTCATATCTGCATATAATTACTTGATAGATAAATTCTGTTATATATTTTCTTGTAACTTTAGAGATTACTTCTGCTTTTAACCATTTAATAAAATAATTTGTGCAATGAGAATATACTTGTTTTCTTGTTTAATCATTAATAAGAATCCTACAATGTCTATATTGATTTTGAAAAATAGTTCCCTAACAAAAATAAAATACAAGAGTTCTGATATTTTGTATCTTTTATGTTTTTGATATTGGTATATAATTAAATATAGTTTTTAATATTTTTGAACATTTGTAGCCAATAATATTAATTACAAATTTTCTCAAAGATCTTGTTAATTCCCAAGTGTATATTTATAGGATAATTGTATATTAAATAAAGTATTGCTTCAATTTTATGTTTTTAAATAACTTTAAGTAGTTATTTTGGATTTTTTTTCTTTTGTCTTTCTTGTAAAGTTAATTGTTTTTGATTTTGAAAAATTTGTTTTGTAATTGTAAATGTTTTTATTATTGATTATTTAAAGTTGATGATAATTTGTTATTGAAAATATAATTTTTCAATTAATAATATTGTTGTGTATTCATATTGTTTAAGTTTAAATGTCAAGACATTAATTATTTGAACTGGATTTTGATTTATGTTAGATTTTTTTAGTGGTTTTCTTCAAGAAAGATTCAATAATAAATAATAGGATTAGTATTTGTTTATCAGATTGGATTGCAAAGATAATTTTCAGAATAGCTATTCTATATTATATGAAGAGGTTTTCAAGTTTTGACAATTATCAATAATTATTATACAGTTGGATTTGTTCTTTAAAATCTTCTTTTCTCAATTTCATTCTTGGAATTTAATTATAATTATAATTATAATGTTGATGTTAAAATCTTTTTTTAATAAAAAATATAATTGGATTTTATTCAAAATAATTTAGATAGCTTGAATTATTATTGATTATATATTATCTGCTTTTTGTTTTCTTTTACAAATATATTTATTTTTGAATAGATATTTGTTTCTATTAGATAACCTCTTGCACCAGCTACAAAAAATATGAGTATAATGATCTTTAGCTCTATTCTTATAAACAGGACAGTATCTTTTTAAAATAAACTATTTCACTCTTTAAAATGATTTTTTTTAATTAGAATTATGAAATTTAATAGAATTAATAGTAACAAAATTATAATCAGAGTTTTAATTATTATCTTCTTTTATTTGAAACATATAAATTGATTTTTCAGTTTATATACTGTATATATAACATGATATCAACATTGTTATATTTTTTTCTAATTTATAATAATAGTATAGTTGTAAAGTTCTAGATATAAAATTCATTTGACTTTTTTTTCTTTGAGTTTAGATATCTTTAATCATTAAAAAGCAGAGTAATCAATTATAAAATAGAAATAATTAGTTTTAAAATATTGATAGAAGTATTTAACAGTCTAAATAATTGCTAAATATTCTTTGTTCAATAGTATTGTAACAATATTATTGGTGAAGTGAGTGTCACAATATGTGTTATATAAGTGGCATAAATAAGCCAATGGAAGGAGCAACACTTTAGGAATACAATGGCCCAATCCATGTCTCTTTAGAACATCTGAAACTTGAAATATCTTAAGTTAATAATTCTCTATTATACTTAATACATGTGACATATACAGGTGATATTTAGTATATGGTACATGACATGTGACGCCCAATTCCAAAAGATATTTGATATTATAATAGTATGAGTTTACAAATATCAATAGCTCTATTTTTTTTCATTTTTAATTTCTCTAATTATTAGTAAAGGATTTTAAAGATATTAGGATAATTAGGATGAAACACTAGTTTATTATTTCATTGTTTTATTTTATATTACATGCATATAATCTCTAAAGGACTAATAAGATTATATGTACTATTTTAGATTTGTATTTCTATTTTATTTATTTATATTAGGAAAACATGTATATAAGGAAGTACTTTTTCCTTTGGAAAATAACAGAGTTGTCTGGTTTTTCTCATATTTAATAAAGTTTTTCTTTATTTGTTACAAACAATATCTTGTTATGACTCTTTAACATGAAATATTACATGTTGTAATATTACATGTTACAAGTATAATAGTCTTGTTTATGTTTGATTAAACTTTTGCTAGCATATGCAATAGCATATTCTTGTTTTTTTTATATTAGATAAAAACTACTTTCAATTCAATACCAGAAGTATAAGTGTAAAAGTAAAACAGTTGAATAAAGTCAAGATATCTTAGAATTGATACAAAAATTAAGTATTGTTTTAGTATTTGAAATGCTTTTTCTTGAGTTTCAATCTATTCAAAAATACTTGTTTTTTTTAAAGTTTATTCAATAATTTGATAATAATTGAAAAATTAACAACAAATTTTTAATAGCAGGATGAAAAATTCAAAAATTCTTGAAGTTATCTGATATTGACTAGTATTGAAAAGCCTCTAACTTTAATAATTTTATCATTATTTAACAGAATTCATTACAGCTAATTTTATATTCTAAAAGTTTGATATTGGCAAAAAAGAAGTAACAATTTTTATAATCAATTTCATATTTGCTTGGCAAAGAATATCTAAGATAATGTTTATATACTTACAATAGTTTTAAAATATTTTGGAGAAGATAGTAATATCATTCAAGTATACTTCAACAAAATTTTCTTTGTAGAGGTTAAAAAGTTTATTTATAAGATATTAGAAAATAATAGAAGTATTATATAATTCAAAAAGCATAACATTAAACTTATAAAGTTCATATTTATAATAAAGACAATTTTTTTTTTATCTTTATTACTTATAACTATTTGTTAATATCCACTTGCTAAATCAAATTAAGTAAACCACTTGGTGCCTTGAAAGGAATCTAAAAGATAATTAATTATAGGAAAAAAATAAATATCTTTTTCTATAACTTTATTTAGTTTTCAAAAGTTAATACAAAATCATTCTTATTATTTTTCTTTGATATAATTATAATTGAAAATATTCAAAAACTAAAGATAGGACTGATAATTTCTTTCTTTAATATCTTATTAATTTTGCTTTTGATGAAATATTATTAATCTGATAATATTTTATAGGCAAATTTCTTAATAGATTTTGTATTTTCAATATCAATAAAATATATAATTACAGTAATTCTTCCTAAATCTTAAGTTTGTTTTTTTTTAAAAATATATTTTATAAACACATCATTATTTTTTTTAATGATTTGATCAATTGCTTTTTGTTACTTAAGTATTATTAAATTAATTTTGGATAGTGTTTCTTAATTAATTATGTAATCAAAAGGATAGATTGCTAGGTTTTTTTTTATTTGAAATTGAAATTTTTTATTTTCTTTAGTATAGTCAGAATAATAGATCCCTTGTTCTTCAAATCTTTATTATTATACTCAATTTCTTTAAGTTTATTATTACTGTTTTCTAAATCCAAAATATATTAAAGTATTTTATCAGTGAAGTATGTGGTTGTAATTTTAACAATTTAGTCATAATATTAAATCTATAAGGTTTGAAAATTAAAATTCTACTTGGTTCTTATTTTTTGAAACCAAATGATTTCTAAAAAAGAGATTTCTTTTTGAGATACAATAACTTGAAACTTGATTAAAATGATCAAATATTAAATACAGATTTGAGTTTTTGTAATTTGATTCAATGCATAAACTTTGTTTTTATTGATAATAATAACAATAATTTTAAATAATATATCTAGTTTCAATTCTAACTTATGCATCAATTTGTCTATAATAATACTAACAGCAACTTCTGAATTTAAAATGACAATTATAAGATTTTTTTTAATTCTAATATAGCATTTAGCTAATAAAGTTTTTCTTGAATTATTTTTAGATTGAATGTAGTTTGTTTTAATTACTTTCTTTAATCTTTTGAGAATTTGACAAGATTTATTTGTTGTTTTAAATATTGAAAAATCTGATTTATAGTAACACTTAATTATAGCTTGAAAATATTTTTTAAAATATTATATGGTATTGATTAATCTATTACAGATAGTTAAAATTTTATTTTTGGTTTCTTTGATTTAGAGAAAATAGATTAAACTAAAGGAGATTAATAGTAAACAAATAATTCTTTTATTTCTTTTGATTAAATAATATTCTTTTTTAATTATAAATTAAATTCTTTTGTTGATTCTGATTACTTAACTTTTTTTTTTGCTTTTTTCAATTGATATTATATAATTTAGGTCTTTTCTTTTATTCCATATAAACAAGTTTTTTTTTTTTATTGGATTTCTCTTTTGCAAATATTTTTTTTACAATAATATAGTTTATATGTTTATCTTTTTTAACATACTGTTATGGTTGTTATTATTGTAATTGAGTTGTCAAAGATCTTTTAAAAAACAATATATCTAGTTTGGTTACATTTGTAATATATTTTAACATCTTTTTTGAATATGTATATTAGTGAAATAGAAGTAAAATTAGGCTTGAAATATGGTTTATTTTTTTTTTTAATTTTTGTATTTAGGTTTTTAATTTGTTCTATAAATTTAAGATATATCTTTTCAAACTTCTGAACAATATTATTTATAGAATTATAAGAGATTTCTTTAATTTTGAATCTGAAAGTCTTTTTTAATTTAATTTTGACTGATTATTTATAATTACCGTAAACCACTGCATACAATACCCCTCCTTGAATAGTATCCTTCCTGATTTTTTTAATAGTATTTTTCTTTTTTTCCTTAAGTAATTTTTCTGGTGGAATAATTAATACCCACAGTATTATTGCAGTGGTTTATGGTAATAAGATCTTACTTGTTTTTATATTGTTAAGCAAGTTATAGTACTGCAGCAATATTTTGTAATGCAATTATAGTTATAAGTAAGGATCCTAACGATTATCTTCGATTCTGTATTCGATTCTCAAGTTTATATTAAATTTAATAGGTGGGATATACTTCACCATTATTTTTAATAGTGTTCCAAACCTCATGTGATTCTGTTCGATTCTATTTGATTCCAATTTTTGGAACCATAGTTATAAGAAAAACAACTTCAGGTTTCAATTCTTTGAAAAAATGACAAAATTTCTAAAGATTTAACATGTTTTCTTTAAGATCTTCTTATTTAATAAGTTTTTAAAGGCAGTATAGTAGAAATCCACAAATTTAAAGATCTTATCTTTTTTTTTTAAAATATTTAAGCTATTTGTTTTGTTATTATTGAATATAAAACTTTTTTTTAAATACTGTTTCAATATCTCCTAGTCTATAGATATTCCTAGTATAGTCAGTTTCATTATTAGTAACATATTCAATCCACCAGTTTTTAGTTTTATCTTGAAGATAAGCAGTTATTATTTTTATTATTTTTGTTTGTTTTTATTTATTTACTTGACTTGCTTTATTAAAGGCAAAAAACCAGATTAAAAGGTTTTGAGTTTCATTTTCAAAAAAATATTTTATTTGAAAAACTTAAATATTATTGTTGGTTTTCAAATAATTAAAAACATTTTGTACAGTTGCTATTATATTTAAGATAATAAATTTTTAAAATAATAAATCTAAATTTAAATCTTTATGATTAAATAAGCAATTAATAAGTCAATTATCAATGATGATTTTAGAAGTATTTAAAATATATTCAAATAAATTAAAACTTGTATTTTCGAATAAATTGTTTTCAATTGGTTGAATAGTAAAAAAAATATTAAAAAAAAAGGTAGGTTCAATGATTTTTATATCTCCAAGATCAGAAATGAAATTATAGTAGATAGTAAATATTTTAAAAATTTCTTTAATAATTCTATTCAAATAAACAGATTCAAAGTATCTGATAAATAAAATTAATTATTTTATTGTATTGATATAAAAAAAGAAAATACTAATATATTAAACAAAATGATAATAAGTTCTAAATGAATATTGGATAGCAAAAAAAGTAATATAAAATCAATTTAAAAGTAATTAAAGTGGAGGTTATAATTTTCAATAGAGAGAAAGTAAATAGAATAGGATTCATTTGGTTGTCTTTGTTAAAGGGCCTCTTTAGTTAATTTAGAATTGTTTAGATACAATTAATTATACAAATAGTTAATGTTCTTAAATATTTAATAATTTATTATAAATTTTTTATTACTAATATTTTTTTTGTTAGACTTTTAATTTTTGAATTACAGATTTTCTCTAGTTATAAATATCTCCAATATTGAACAAAGTTTTATATAGTTTTTTTTAAGATTTGTTTTTTTACAGTTTTCTTAAAATAAATAAGTAGTATCTTACAATTATTATTAATTTGTTATGTATTATTTTTATTTTGAAAGAAAGATAAAAATAAAGAACTAATAGTAGGAAGATATTTTGTTTGAAAATATCAATATAATATACTAAAGTTTCTAAGGATATACAAATTAGTACAGTTTTAAAATTTACGAGGTCAGGTGAAAAAGACAATAGTAATTTGTTTTGTAAAGGTTAAGATATTTATTTAATACAAATAAAAATTTGAATTTTACAATTTCTAAGCAAAATTGAAAACTTTATATACATATTTAAAATACAATAGTTTTGTATAGGATAGATATATACTATACATGTGTTCATATTTACTGTAATTCAGATATTTTTTAAAAACTATATTATATTTGTATTATTAAGTAACAATTAATAAATAATTGAAAATTATATTTAATTCAAAATCATATTGTCGATCAAATTTCCTTTTATAGTAATAAGGAAACATATATAGTATATATTATGATAAAGATATAAATTATAATATAAATAATATTTTTATCAAAATAGTTAAATATGTTAATATATATATAAATAAATACTTTAACAAAAATGATATAAAAGTAAAAGATAAAATAAATAAATAATATTTTAAAAATAATAAAGGTATGATAGATACAATAAGTATCAAAGATATATTAATAGATTTGCAATACAAGATTATTTTAGAATTAAAAAAAATATAAAAGTAAATGTTAATAAAATTGAGCATATAATAGTGAAAATCTTGGACAAAAATCAAATATAACAATATGTATTTCTTGGAACTATAAGAAAAATTTTGAAAAATATGTATTTATAAATAAAATATATTTATAAAAATAATTTTATTAAAAGTTCTATATACTGTATTTAGAATCAAGTATAATTATATATTTAAAGAAAGAAAATATAATAATATATTTATAGAAAATATATTTAAGGAGATTTATTTGTATATTAAAATATATAATTTATAAATTAATAATATAAAAATCTGTATTTTAAGTTTATATCACAAGATATTAAATTTAATTTTAAACAAAAATAATTAAATTAACTGAAATTATAATAATATTTTTTATATAAAAATATTTTTATATCAATCTAATAAATATTAAAATTAAAATATTTTTTTTTCCATTATTTTATTTATAATATTATACTATTGGTGTGAAAATCCGACAAGTCTGTCGCTTGAGCGTGCCTCCCATCGTGTAACAATGGAGCACGTCTTCTACTCAAAAAAGGTGTGTGTATTTGGTCCGAGCCGTTAGGTAGCACTACAGATCAATCGGTAGATCTGGGGATCTAGGGGGTTGCTACTTGTGTGGCAATTCCTTAAATGTAGTGTGTGTGGGTCAGGTAATAGGGCAAATGTTCAACAATGAAATCTAGGAGAATGTCAGAGTTGCGTAGTACCTGTCTTGAATTCCTCTCATTTTCGTCCCTTCTTCTGTTACTTATATACTTATTTTTAATATACACTTTATACCTACTATATATTTTATACTTGATATACACTTTATACCTAATATACTTATTATACCTGATATACTTGATATACTTACTATACCTTTTTCCTTATTATTTTCTATCACCTTTTTACACACTAACAGTATTAAAAAAAAAACATATATTTAATAAATTAAATTATTGAAAATTGAAATTTATATTTATTAATAATTTTGAAGTTTATCAAGTGAAAAATCAAAAATTTCAATATAATAAATAGTAAATTTCATTTTCTTTTGATTTCTTTGATATTTCTTTAATATTTTTTTTCATTTTCATTATTCAATTCTATTATTTTTTTATTTTATAGAAACACTTTAGTTATTGTAAATCTAAATTGATACAATTTTTATTTTGTTTTTCCAAACAATAACAGTAGCTATTAAAAATAATTAAAAAATTTGAAAAAAGATTCAAGAAGTTTGATTTAAAGTATAAAATTATTTAGAAGTTTTTGAAAGCTAAAGTGTTCTCTAAGTTTATAGATATTAGTTAAAAAATTTGAATTATTAATAATTAAAAGTTTAATATTTAGGTTATTATTTATAATAAGTTTTTTGAATATTTAAAAATTAAAAAACAAGTTTTTTAAAAACTGGGATTCATTTTTCTGGAATTTTATTTAAATAAAAGTGTTTATAAACTTTAATAACATTGTTACTAAGATTTTTTTTATTCAAAATTAAAATATTTGTTTTGATAATTTTATTTATTTTATTGTAATTTGTTAAAAAAAATAGTTTTAATTATTGGATATTATTTGAATTTAACTTAAAATATCAATTCATTATTTAATAAGAGTAATAAAAAAGTATATTTTTTGAAAAATGTTTGAGTAAAATAAAATCTCAAAGAAATTTTTTTTAATAGGTGAATTATATATATATATATATTTTTAAAACACTAGCTGGGCCTTGCCTGGTATACTTTATTAGTTTGTGATGTTTACATTAGTTATTTACAGATTTGTATACATTAATG
>CAJVPV010004096.1:0-10404 GCA_910591835.1 Acaulospora morrowiae | reverse complement strand
TTCAAGTGTGGCAGAAGTATTCTATAGGTGGAGTTCATATTGGTTTTCTTAGTAGTGCCAGAATCTAACTTTGTACAATAGACCTGCATTGTTGGAAGGCAACAAAAAACTTCTATTGTCATCACCAGCTTGTGTTGTAAGGGTAACTAGAATCCTTGATCATCACATATTACCCTACTAAGTTCCCCAATCATCAGCATGACACCTGCAACTAACCTAGCTTATTGCTAGTTGCATTGGTATTGGCTGCCATTTTACTCTGGATACTATGGGGCACAACTCCTTGGATACTTTCAGATAATAATAGTTGTACAGAGATTTCTTAGGCATATCTAATCTAATCACTAATTAGTAAACAATATCGAGTTTGGTAATGATAGCCATGTCGATCTTTTGGAGAGGATAAACCATCTGTCCTTTTTCTGAGGAGCCATGGAAGAGAGAAAAATTCCTAAAGCCCATGTCCTAGGAAAGGTTACCACTTCTTAATATGGTCCTTGAGAAAAGGGAGTCAATTGGTCAGAGGAGTAATGTTATAGAGACGGAGTTTTCAAAAGAAAAAGAAGCCTAGAGAGGAAAATCTTTAGGGAAAAGAAAAAGCCTGGCTTCGACAGGAAAAAAAGAATAAAGGTAAAAAAGAGTATATAAAAGAGAGGGGAAAAGATAAAGGAAGGAAAATAAAGAGATATAGGAAGAAGGTATAAAAAGAGAAAAAAGAGGAAGATGAAAAAAAAAGTAAACAACTTAAAATTTCTTAAGGAAATTTTTAAGCATAAAAAGAGGAATGGGAAAGAGTTTTTTTTTTTTTATTATTTATTTATTTTTATACTGTTATTGTTTATAATTTTATTTAATAAAATAATATTTAAAATCATATCAAATAAATAATGAATAAGTATATAAGTGCAAAATCGACAATGTCATTCTTTTTTTTTTTAGAGCAATAAGTAGTAATAAAGATCTAACGGCTGAACAAAGAGGTACCATTATTTTTGGATACCTTAGAAAGGATTCACTTCATACTATTGCAGCTCTGGTGGATTATGAAAAATCTGTCATAGGAAATATTATTAAAGAGTTTCGCAAAACAGGTACTATAGAATCTTGAAAAAAAATAAATATCCAGAACATCCAAAATTGCTTACTCCTTCTGACCATTTTAAATTTAAAAATCTAATTATTAACAAAAATTCTGTTTAAATATTTCTCAGATTATTAACCTTTTTATTGCTTAGGAAGGAATTAATATCTCAAAATACATTATCCGTCGTACACTGCATAAAGAAGGTTTAAATTCCTGTATTGCTTGTCCTAAGCCATTGGTCTCTTCAGAAAATGTAATTAAAAGACTTAACTGGTCCCTTGCCTATAAAATTGATCCGTTCGGCACTTTCAACATGTTTTGTGGTCAGATAAAACTACAATTCATCTTTTTCAAGAATATTCTTGTTGGGTTTGGCGTGAACCATATGAGGAATGGGATATTAAGTATTTAAGTTGCATTATTAAACGTAACCCTGGTCGTATATACTGGGTTGCTTCTTCTGATATGGAGTTGGACCCCTTATTCCATTAAAGTCCTTCGTCACCAGTGCTTTACATGTCAAAATTTTCTATAAAAATATTTTACCTGCTATAAAAAAATTTCCAGAAAATGAGAATCGTGATCACCCACTATTTCAGCAGGACAATGTGAGATTATATACTGCTAAAATCGCAAAGGAATTCATGAAAAATAAAAATATTAGGGTAATGAACTGGCCTTCACAGAGTTCAGATTTGAACCTGATAGAGAACCTTTGGAATGAAGTTAAGAAATCCATATGTCATAAGCCAAAACTATACATGTGGTATAAATTATTTTGCTGTTGACTCAATTCCTAAAATCCACAAAAATAATTGCATCATGACTCAATTATTTATATATTTTAATAGTAACTCAATTAATTGTATCAAATAATTGTGTCAATTGCGTCAAGGATCTACGAATTTCAGTAACATGTATAGCCAAAACCGAATAATCTTGATGATCTTAATATTCTTATACAACAGGTGTAACAGGAGATATTACCCAAATATTGCTATAATCTTATTAAGAGCATGCCAAATTAGATTACCATCTGTATTATGGTTAAAGGAGAATCTACAAAATACTAAAAGCAAAAAACTAATTTTAGTTTGATAGAAAAAAGTTAGATTAGAGTTTTTTTTTTATAAAATTTAAACAAATAAATAAAATTGCATAAAATTTAAATAAATTATATCTTAATATTATATAAATATATCATTAAATTTTTAAAATTTATTTATTAATAAAATTTTTTATTATTTAAAAAACAAAAGTATTCACAATAATATAATAGGTCTCTGTAGAATCTCCATAAATTAATAATCTATTAATTGTTTTTTTAAATTTAAAAAATTCTCTGGTTTTATTTTCAAAATTGCCATATAATTTGTTTCTATATTTTAATAATCTCCTTAATTTTATAAAATTTAATTTATAGAGGTTCATCTGTATATATAAAAAAAATAGTAAATTGTAATCATACCATATAAACATATAAACTGTATACATAATCTGGTTTTTTGATGCGATGTAGCTAAATGTGATAATAATGGGTATAATAACACAAGATTACTGCTGTGCAATTTGATTGGATGAAAGACACTGTGTGCCGAACTTGCTTTGTAACCACAACTAAAAGAACGCCCAGTGGCTTACAGTTTTCTCATTACCACCTACTTATACAAAGGCGTTATCAACGTTTGGCAGCCTCGTCACAACGGTCATTATATGCAATAAGAGAATTCAAATTATAACTCGACTTCCTACTTCCTTTTAGCGCCACATCTATTCAAATATCGCATGGCTACCAAAGCTGCATATAAAAGATTGACCAAGGAATATGCAGCTCTGCAAAAGGTATTGTCAAAGAACTTTTAGATATGTTTTAGACCTTTTTTTCTGTTCGTACTTCTCTTGTTTGTAGTTTACAACGTAAATTTTATGATCTTGAATAGAACCCACCACCATATTTGATGGCCAAGCCTCTGGAAAATAATATTCTAGAGTGGTACATGTTTTAGAGATTTGTTTGCCCTTGTAAATAGGATAAGTGATTAAGAATATATGTCACATTTCATGTTTGTAGGCATTACGTCCTTCGCGGACCACCAGATACACCTTATCATAATGGAGAATATCATGGTAACGCACCTAGCCTATGACACTTGTTACAAAATTGTCTTGTGTTATTTATCTTAAAGAATAATGAGATCCTTCAATCTAAATAGGTGTTCTGATATTTCCCGCTGAGTATCCTTTTAAGCCTCCATCTATTCGCATGACAACTCCTTCGGGTATTTTAATTTTTATTACATCTCGTTACATTTTTACAAATATTCCAACCTTCACGCTCAACCATATTTCTGTGATGATTTAAGGACGATTCCAACCAGATACTAGGTTGTGTTTGTCCATGTCGGATTTTCATCCGAGCACCTGGAACCCTAGTTGGAGTGTCGCCACAATTTTGACCGGATTATTGAGTTTCATGGTAAGCACTCTTGTAACTTGTTTTTCAGTTGTTTTAAAATTGTCTTGCTAACGACGTTATTTATTTTTCGTGAAAATAACTTAGACAAGTAATGAAGCTACCACGGGGAGCATTAAGACAACAGATTCTGATAAAAGGATATATGCTGCGCGATCGCATCAATTCAACCTGAATGATCCAAAATTTAAGGGTAAATTACGGAAATTTTGTAATCTTTCGATATAATCGGTTCGATTATCATTTACAACGTAGCGTTTGGATTTATTTCAGAAATTTTTACGGAGCTTTGTACTCCAGAAGCAGTGCCCGTTGAAATTCTTTATCCCATCAACAAGCCATCATCCAGTAGTACACCTGTAACAGCTTCCACTGGAGGCACACAACCGGTTAATCTCGATTCTCAAGCTCCGCAACGAAATGACGCTGGCGCGGCTAACCCGCAACCGGCCGCGAGAAACGTGCTTATGCAACGTAGACCCCCAAATCGTGTCGATAACCACGTGATTCGGGGCATTGCCACACATGCGGAACGTGCCAATAACAGTACAGTTAGAAATAGTGCCAACACCACTATTCCACAGATCAACAACACTAACAACAATAATAATAACGTGGTTGTTCAACGACGACTTTTAGACCAATGGCGGAAATGGATAATATTGTCGTTGGTGTGCCTCTATCTTGTGATAACAAAATTACTTGCGCGAAGTTCTGAAGCTGTTTCAGGTAGTCCTGATAGTGGGGCACCTCGGATGTGATATGTATATTCTTAGTTTACCGTTAAATGTTGATCGGTAATCTTGGTGATGGATATTCAGGTAAAAAGACACGATTAAAAAAGGAAAAAAAAATCGTCTCACTTCAGTTTCTGTCACGGATAAGTAAGAGATTTTCTTTGGTAATGCTGTAAAATTTAGCCACTTGAAAGTGTGAGTTCCTAAAGTAGACTTCACATATATGTTTAAGAAACCTATATATATATCTATATATCTATGTATGGAAATATTCAAGGAGAAGGGAACATAGAATTTCATGTGCGTTTTCAAAGGAATGCTACACATGATGTAATGCATTAAACAAACATTCAGTAGTTAGGAACTTATTCTAAATTAAACATGTTTTTCTACAATAAATAATAATCGGGTGCATATATATTATGCACGATGCTCAATGCACTCAATTTAAATAGGAGAAGATCCATTGTTAAAATGGTATCTGATTAACAGATCAGAAATATAGAATATCTGGTACAACATAATAAACGATTTCGTTAAGTGATATAAAATAGATACATCTTGAAACATCCGAGATACTATAAATGGTGTCCCGTTATTATTGCATGACGCTTAATTTTTATAGTGTATCTTGTCAAATTCATGCCCAAGAGTAAGAGCTCCCTTAAAAAAATGTCTCCTTCCCGGCAGAAGGACGCGGCAAAACCCCGTAGTTATGTATTCTGCTATTATGTCTCCGGTCATGGTATGAATTTAAGCAATTTCAGGTCTCTCAGTTCATAAGTTTTGCATTTCTAAAATACTTTATTTACATCTTAAATGTCACAGCGTTAACCTTTGTTATTTTTCAATGAAGGTTATGGACATGCCACCAGAGTCGTTCAAGTTGCCTCAGAGATTCTTTCTCTCTCTCGCAAGCACATTCTGTACATAATTTCAAATGCTCCACGATTTATCTTTCAGGGAGCAATAGACCGTGGTGCGAAATATAGACATGCACTTATAGACGCAGGTGTTCAACAACCTAGAGCATACACCGTTGATAGAAAACAGACAATAGACGATTTGAAGGCGTTCCTTCAAAATAGACCGGAAATGATTACCCGAGAAGTCGGATGGTTAAAGGAAGTAAAGGCTGACGTTGTTTTATCCGATGCGCCATTTCTGCCATGGTGAGTTGACCGATCCTTTAATTTTGGTGAGAATTCAATCGGAGCTTCCACATAAAGATCCACATCATTTTATTAATGCAATCCACTTATAGTGCAGCGGCGTCTGCAGCAGGAATTCCGTCATCGATCGTTAGTAATTTCACATTCGATGCAGTTTATAATGGTTTGTGCGAGGGTGATGATCTAGACGTGACCATAAGGCAACTTGTTGAGCAAGTTGTAGAGGATTATAAGAAATCCGATTTGTTGATCCGCCTGCCTGGCTACATTCCGATACCATCGTATAATGGAACTCAGCTTTATCCCGATTCAAGTGTTTCGATAAAGCCCGTCAAATTATTAAATGGGTGTTCCGCGACAATTGGAATAAATCACCTGAACGGATTTGATTTTGCCCTGACCAAACATCATGGCAACGTGATTGATGTTCCTCTTGTTGTCCGGAAATCGATAACACCAAGAGACGTCTTTCTTTCAAGTCTTGGTATTCCGAGGGAAATTCATGAAACCCATAAAATACTGATGGTCTCCTTCGGAGGACAGAATTTAGTTGGTATGAAGGAATGGGGAAATCCGTTGCCCTCCGGTTGGATAGCAATAGTGTGCGGTGGTGACCCGGAGACATTACCCGAGAAGTTTTATAAGTGTCCTAGAGAAGCATACATCCCAGATCTAACAAATGCAGCCGATGTGGTGATGGGAAAATTGGTAAGATTTCTGAACTTGAACCTAACAAAATAATTGTCATTGTGGTCGCTATTCGAATTAACGGTATTATATCTCCAAGGGGTATGGTACATGCTCAGAATGTATTGGTCACGAGAAACCTTTTATTTATGTTCCACGGCCGCAATTTATCGAGGAACTTGGATTGAGGCGTCTCATGGAGATGCAAGGTTCATGCGTTGAAATGCAAAAAGAACATTTTGAAACAGGACAATGGAAAAAATATATATTGCAAGCATCCTGTATGCCGGGTGCTTGCGAAGATGTTAGTAAAAGATTATCGCATGATGGTGGTAAGGTGGCAGCGAAATTAATAGAAAAATTTTTAGACGCTCGTGTTATGACCATTAGGAAAAGCAAAAATATTAGTGGTTCGGTACCTAACAATCCTATCTTAATATGAAGGTTATCACATATCATTAATGTCTTTTTTTTTTTTCTTAGTCAAAAATATTTTTATTTATTATCTTAATCGATAATTCTCTAATATATTATTTCGCTTGAAGAATTTTCATTGAAAATCGATCGACAAGTTTGCATTCTCACTTAAGATGTTCCATGTCCCAATTGAGAGTTGTAATGACATGAATGGAGAATCCTATTGAATGTCTCAGCCGACATTAGTCATTTTGTACTGCTAAACATAAATTCTGTTGGTGTCGATAATTTCTTACATATCATTAAATAATTGTAAAAACAACAAAAAAGTACCTGATTTATGCTTAATCATCTTTCAGTGTAATTCTACTTGACTCTTCCCAAACTTTCTTAATCTTACCCAATTCGAAACATTTTCCATAATTATGATGTTTCACAAATTCCGTTAATATCCAGAAATTGGCCACAAAAAACATCACGCCTGCCATCCAAATTCCTAAAAATGTATTTTCACCCAGAAATTCGAGTTGATAAGCTTGATAAAGCCAGATCGCCTATTTGAAAATTATTATTATTATTGTTATTTTAATTGAAGTCATTAGAAAGTAGATGACCACACACGAGCTGGAACAACAATGAACGTGTTTACCTGACCGCTAACCCACGCCAGAAACATGGAAAATCCTTTCCATTTAAGATTAATTTTCATCGATTGAACGACGAGAGGAAACAGACATATGTACCACATAAAATACTGTCAAGGAGTTCAAGTAATATTCGATTAGATCAATGTGATTAATGATAACTTGGATCATCGGGAGCCTTTGAATACCTACTTGTGAGGTGCAAACCTTGTTGTACATCACAAACGCAAAAGTCTGAATGAAACAAGCAAAAAGTATGTCCTTTCCGAATATGATTCCAAGAAGAGAGACGATGCCAAATTGTGGCAGAAAAGGAAGTAGACCCAAAATCGAGCCCTTAGAGATGTCAAACGTGAGATAAATATAGTAGAACCATATAGAAAAATTGTGTCGAGGATCTTTACGCGTCAAATGGTAGAGATAGGTTTCGTTCACAAATTCCTGTTGATACCTTTTTAGGAGTTCCATGAGATGTTGAATTTCGTTCGGGAATTGCGTGAAGATTCACAAGTAAACTTACAAGTAATACATTATTCCATTCAATAAGAAGAAGACACCTCCACTTGTTAAAGAAAATCTGATACGCGTCGGTGTCACGAATCTCAGTATCTTACAATACCAGTACCTCCACGAACTTTTATCATATTCCCGTTCTTTGCCCTTCCTCCTCAATCCTTTGTAATCTTCATCATCCAACAATATCAATAGTGGAAGTATATAAATAATTGGATATATTTTAAAATGAACCGAAAGTCCGTACAAGATGCTCGCCAAAAGTAATCTTTTTATGAGAACCCAATACAAAGTTAACAAGACCATTGCTCCGAGTAAGGACTCCGCGTTTCCACGCGTTGAAATGTTCGCTACAACTGGATTCAAGAGCCATAATGCAGAATGTTGCGCTGCCTTTCTCTCGTCCAAACCTCTTAGACAAAGTAATCGATGTATCAGAACTCCAACGATTATATCCGCAAGGACAAACACGATCTTACCGAAAGACTTGTGAATATATACATTTGGTGTTAACAAGAAGGCGAGGAGGGGTGTATACCGATAGGTTGATCGTTTGTATGGGCTTTCGCCCAGGGTAACAAAACGCGCCGCATCAGAAAAGACTCTATAGTCTATATCCGTATATTTAACTCGCATATGTTCATCCTGCCATTCGCCGTATGCCAGCAATACTAAACGAAAGATAATTGCAAGTATACATATGGTGGTGAAGTTTAAATTCGTTAAGGACATTTGCACCACGATGAAAGATTTGGCATTAAGAAATTTGACATCCACTTGACTATCACATGTTACGACCGATCATGTGCGAGTGAACGTCTACTATAAATATCGTGTCAGAATATCACGCCACCGCTTAGGCTTCGCGCTTTTTTCTAACTTATTCTTTATCATGACTGCTCATTCAAAACCTGTAAAACCAGCGTTTCCGACGTTACTTTTGATGCTTTATATTACACAGTTAAATACGCATCCCCTGAAAACAAAAGCCATAACCTCGGGCGTGTTACTTGGTTTGCAGGAATTCTTAGCTCAGGTATTAAGTGCAACACGTAGCAAGAGAAAGGGAAAGTCCAAACAAAACGAACAATATCTTAATTTGGACAATAGAATAATTAAAATGGCACTATACGGTAGGAATATTTATTGACTCTGGCTTTCTTTGACATTCGGAATCGAGCTTTTAATTACTTTATTCACGCTTTTTTTCTAGGTTTCTTTATTAACGGTCCCATGAACTACGTTCTTTTCGAACTGCTGAACAAATCATTCCGAGACCGTTCCAAATGGTTAAAGTTTATTGCTTCTCTGTTGATAATCGTGCCGATTCAAAATGCTGGTACACTTTCATCCCTGCGAGTGCTTGTCTGACTTTGTAACAACTGAATTCGATCAAAAAAATTCTTACTTTCAGTGCTTCTGGCGGCAACGGCGTTAATCAATGGTGAACAAGCTGTGGTTTCAGTTAAAAGATCTATTTATCCTACACTGAAATCTGCTTGGATGGGCACAGTATTGACTACCGTGTTTGCTCAAAAAGCTTTATCACCGCCGTATTGGGACCCTTTCTTCAGTCTTGTTGGGTGAGTATCCTTATACGTGTTCATTTTATTGTAGCACTTCACACCTTGTGTAACCTATTAAAATTTACTAAAATCATCAACAGCTTTTCATTCGGCCTATACGCAAATACTTGCCAAAAAATAGCCCAACGACAAAAAGAACCAAACAGTGGATAATATCAATACTATCGGCACTTGCCTAAATTTGATTCGTATTATCACGTGATATTTAATTATGAAATAGAAATTTATAATTTAATTTATGACTTTAAAATAAAATTTTTATTTTAAATTATATTATTTTTAAATTAGTAACATTTATATTTGATGTAAATAAATATTATTATATATACAAAAGAAAAATAATATATGTTTTTTATATTATTTCAATAGATTAAACATTGATTTGTATTATAAAAACCAGTTATAATACTGTATATTAATATATTATTTATTACATATATAGTATAAAATATTTATTTGGCCATATGGCTTTTAGATTTGATGTCCAACTAGCAGTCAAAACCAGAATATTCATTAGGAAGTACATACTTATATCAAAGAATCTTGTTATTGTATATGTTGTATAAGCAAAAAGATATAATATAATAGGTACTATAACTTACTTAGATAATTATTAGTATAAGTCCTTATAAGAAAGATTAAGCTTTATAGATTAGATAATAGTAATAGAATTCTATCTTATATAGCTCCCTAATATCATAAGGGAAAATTATCAAGTAACAGGTTTCTAGATATCAGATAATACAATTTATAAACTAGTATTTAGTTATAATTATATATTATAAAAGATATTTAATATAATATAATTGTATATTAATAAAGATTTGTATCTAATACTGTTTTAACTTTAAAAAAAAACAAAAAAAAACAATATAGGTAAAGATGGGTCCCGAAATTCATATATTATGTCCTATAATTAAAATTTTTATAACTGAAATTGAATTATGTCCTTCTAAGAATTTAGGTTATAGGATATAATTAATTTAATAATTAAATATAATTTTATAATTAAAATAAAAATTTTATAATCTAAATTAAAAATTTTATAACCTAAATTAAAAATTTTATAACCTAAATTAAAAATTTTATAA
>CAJVPV010004095.1:0-10407 GCA_910591835.1 Acaulospora morrowiae | reverse complement strand
AATCATTAAATATATTTATATATATTGTTTTATTTCAATAATATAATAAAATAAAAATTGCAATTTTATTTAATATAGTATAAATATAAATTTCAGTAAATACCGATATCGATCGGTACAGTATTGAAATTTTCGGTTCGGTATTTTTACATAAAAATTAGTACCAAAACTGAAACTGAAAGATCGGTATCAGTTTTTACCGATACCGATCGGAACCCTAGTGATAGTCAAACAGCAATAGTAACAATAAACAAGGCAACCACCAATTCCAAACATTTCAGAACACTACAGAACAGCAACATCATCATCACTATTCTTACAACAATACAAACCTAAAAACTAAAAATAAATGGAACAAAGTAAAAGCACATAATCATATTTAATTTAAAAACCATATTATGTTTGTATTACTAAATAACAATTAGTAAGTAATTGGGAATTGTATTTAATTCAGAATCGTATTGTCGATCCAATTTCCTTTTATATTAATAAGGAAAAATGTATAATTCCAACAATGACAAAGCAGACTGGATGGCCAAAGAAGCATGAAAACAATATCAACTTCAAATCAACCAACTATAATACACTTGATAACACTATAACCAAAAACTATCAAAGATATAATCCACAAAACACATCATCAATTGGAGAATACTAAATCACAATTATGGTTCTGAAAATTGGAATCAAACAGAATCGCAGGAAATTGCATGAGGTTCAGAACACTATTAAAAATGATGGTAAGGTATACCCCACCTATTAAATTTAATATAAACTTGAGAATTAAATACTGAATTGAAGAGAATCATTAGGATCCTTAATTACAACTAAATACCTTAGACCAACACCTAACATCAGAAACTACAAACTAACAAGATCATAATATTAGAAGCTTCTGTCTCAAACTATCCCTACAGTTTATCTAGACGATACATGCCCAAGATATAACAAAGTTATAGAAACTAATATACATATAATGATCCATGAAAGCAATAAAACAAATATATCAAAGACAATCATACAAATGATTAATGAAGAAATCACAGGCAGAGCAACAAAACCACCAGGTCCACAACTATATAAAAAAATTAGTCAATATGTTTAAAGTTGGTCTGCACTAATCTATGAAATCATCTCCATAATTAAAGAATTTATACTCTCAATGGAACAAAAAGAAACAATCAAAGCATCCTAAATAAAATCCTTAATAGCTTAGAGAAATCTTCTTAAAATGGAAAGAAGCAAATAATATAACCAAACAAGATAAATGAAAACAGGCAACAAACACATAAAAGAGCAAACGCAAACTCACATATACCAGAAATCAACTTGATTATGAGTCACGCAACTAATAATTGTATAAACCGGAACACACTATATAATAATAGAATTTCTTTTAATAGGGATTGGTAGAGCCTTGACAAATTAGTCAAAGATATATCAATTTTTGGCAATAAGTCACATGGTAAGAAAAACCTTTAGTAAGTTTAGGAAATAGATAGAGTTTCAAATTTGTAACAATTTGTAAAAACTCTTAATACAATATTCAATTAACAAGGTGTAAGCTACTCATTAAAAAAAAAAAGTATACAGAATACAATTCACAGTAAAATTATAAGAGAAAATCAGCACCACACTTCACAAGCTGCTAGCCAATTGTGCACCAGATCAGATATCTCCCTAGACACCAGCAAGACTCAGTATTGGCCAGATCACACTTGGTAAACCAGGCAACCTCACATACTAACACAAAATCAGAAGGGTGCCAAGACTTTCTCATCACTGTAATTGAAAAGAAAAGCACAAACAGATCTCAATAATTCTTGAAGATAAAATTTTTGGAGACAGAAAAACCAGAAACAGTTTACTTTTTACAAAAAATCAACAGTAAAGCAAACATGTACTTTTCCAAGCCAAATAATAACAACAACTACAAAGCAAATGAACACAATTCAAAGCACAAACATGTGTTTATAGCAACATCAGACTTTACCAAAGTTTGCTTACTTCCAAGGGCAAGATTTGCAGTAACATAAACATGTTCACACCACAAATCAAGCAGCAAAACACAACTGGGCTCACTAAAACAAGCAGATCTCAAACTCCTTGATACAACATGTGTCAATCTCAATTACCCATACCAAAAAAATTATAATCACACCTCATAACAAGCTATTCTAAGCAAAGCAATACATACCAAAAACAAACAACAAAGCAAACTTGCCATTATGTGTCAACCTCAATCCAAATAGAAAATCTAATAATAGACCCTTTTAAAAACAATTATAGACAACCACAATAAAGGAGAGCAAAGATGGTTCTGTACTCTAATTGAAGATGGTGCAACAAACACAGCTTTAGAACTGGCAGGCCTAGGAGCAATTGTAAACATTACAGTTATTGACATGATAGCTGCAAAACTTAACTTACATACAGTTATAAAATAGATGTTAGTGAAAGAATACATGAACATATTAAACAGATATATGCTAGAAGATTACAACAAGTGTCCCAGATCATAGACATCCTACACTCAGTCCAAGACCCATGACACTGACTAAATGGAGACTAAGAACAATTCCAACATATTACAAATTGTCACAAAGCCCTCTATTTCAGAAGTAGTTGTGGAAGTTCAATTAACAATTCAAGAAATGATTAAGGAGAAGTCACAAATCCCTGAAGTAACCATGGAGGATCAGTATGCATCTGCTGAAGACAATAACATAACTCTTTTGTTTATGGAAGACATCAAAACTTAACCTAACTATGCAATAAGAAACAGACAATACTCACCACAAAACTCTAACTACATTAGTAAAAAAGGTTCCTTTAAAGCTGAAATCCTAACAGCAGTAGTACCAGGAAATAATGAAAAAAAACAGCTCAAATACTTAGCTAATACACTCAAGCTCTCACAAAAAAATCAACACTTAATCCAACCAATATTCTGGAATGGTAACAAATAGTATACTATCCACTTCGAATATGAAAAAGACCTGAAAACCTGTATAAATAAGGTCAACCAAAAAAAACAAAGAAAGTATCTGTCTAGCTCCAATTCAAGAACCTAACTCCAACAAAAAAGATCAGGCTACTCCCAATACAACCAAACAAGTAGCAATAGAATTATCTAATTAAAAGTCAAACCTATTCAACCTGGTACACAAGCACAGCAAAGTCCAGTTGTGAGTCAGATGCAATTCTACACTTGAAACAAGTAGAGAGAAGCAACTTCAACAAGTCATTGACAGGTTAGAAGTTCCTATGGAACATGAAGGGATTCAAGTACTAGCAATAAGAAACAATTAATGGATAGTTCTCAACTTTGACAACTTAGCAGATGCTACTACCTGCAAATGACAACTCCAAAATATCTTCCTTTCCCAAAGTATTATTACTAACATCAACAACAATGTATTATCTTCAAATGCCTCATCAGAAAGCTCAAAAGATACTTCTATAACACCCTCACCTATATCCAAAGTAATTAAGATGATTCTAATAGACATTCCAACAGATTATACAGTCAAGAAAATCCAACATGTTATCAGTAAATATGGAGAATTCAACTCAATCAAAATAATTAAAGAAAACAACAACTTCAACAGTGCCATAACATCCTTCTATATAATAAAAACAAACCTGAACTTGGTTTGGTCCATACCTTTGAAAATCTCCATGGCAAGAATTGGTTCACAAGAAAACCATCTTTCAATATTGGAAGCTTGCAACCAAGTTACAATAAGACTTTATGGAATTGGCAAAACAACCTCAGCTACAAGAATAATGAGCACTATCAAGCATATTAAAACAAAGCAGTATACATTTCAACTAATAACAGAACTGGAAAAAAGAGAAGTTTTGCTATTATCAGCTTTGAAAATCAGACATCTGATGTAGAGCTTTTCGGATGCAAAACATGATAAAGCACCAAAGACAATACCAAAGTTCATAAAAACAATCCAAGAAAAAAGAAAGGCATGTATACAAAGAGGACGAACCAGCAGAAAGTCACCTGAATCACTTAACAATAAAAAGCTCCAGCTTCAAGTCCAATTATAGCAAAAATATTGTCAAGTCAGAGCAGAAAATAAAACAATAAAACAAGGTGATTAAAAACAACAAACCAGAAAACAAGCAAAAGAAACCACCAAAAAGTCAACTCTATCCAGAGATCTGAAACAATATTCAATCCATGCTAGAATTAATTAACACCAGACTGAAGAAGTTAGAAAGGGTAGCAACGAGTAAAATAAAGACCCACAATCGATCCTAAAGGTACACTAATTGAACCAACATCTACAACTGAGGGAAATATAAATGACATTCCATCAAAAACACAAAAATTTCCATTGGTTCCTAGCAACACTTCCCTTTCCACTATACCTATAACATCCATGATAGAAATTAATGTAGATACTTTCCTTAAAGAACAAAGAAAAATCTTTCACAATTTCCTTCATATAGCAATACACAATATCAGAGGAATAACACAAGAAACAAATAATAATCCAAGAACTGAGAGGAAAAAATAGATATAGTGGGACTTAGCAAAACAAAACTAATCCAAGAAAACCATCAGTTCATATTCAAAAGAAATCTTGATAAATACAAATACTTCTCAAGTGTCAATACATTTAATCCCAAAGGTGCTGATGTTTTACTCTTAATAAGAAAAAACCTTGAAAAACATGTAGCCCAAGTAGAAAGACTGGATAAATTCTTAATTGCAGTCAGTTTTTTAAGCAAAAAACACAAGAACTGGATTACACAAATATATCTTCCAAACAACAAACAGAAAAGCATGAAAGTTCAAAAAGAAATTCATACCATGATACAAAATAAAGTCTGACAACAATATCAAATCTTAGTTATGGGAAACTTCAATGCTACAATGAATTCAAAACTTGACTGCAAAAATATTTCACCTGAAAATAACAACTTTTCTTCTCCAGATGACCCAGAAATAGACTTCTACTATCTGGTAGACCTGAACTTTATTGATCTTCTCAGGCTATAGAAAAATGACAACACAAACACACAATTGGAAGAGTTATCAAACTTTACATAACCCAGAACATTCTTTTTAACAATTCCAATTACAACAATACAAAATCCAGTATGAAAAAATAATCAAACTTGATGACACGACCAAACAGCAATGGAAAAAGTTCAAAGACAAAGTGGAGAAAAAACCCTCAGTATTAAGCTACAGGAAATTACAGAAGAACTCAACACACTGGAAATGATAAACACCTTCCAGCTCAATCAAATTCAAAACTTGTGTAATTTATTTGACAAAATCATCATTTCCACAGCCTTTAACAAGCTCCACACTACCCATAAGACTCCAAGAGACATTCAAAGATCTACAAAAAAATCTATAAATAGTAATTAAAAGCTATTTATAAGATCCATAAAAAATTATGTAACATATACAAACAGCTAAAGAACTTGACTCAAATCCCCACATCAACAGTAAACTTAAAATATAACATGTCAAGTCAACACCCTAGCAGCATCAGAGTTACAATTACTATCAATACCCTTCATAAAACCTAAAAACGAGCCTCATCCAGATAGATTAAATCAAAAAACATATTTGAGAACTAATGCAACTGATCAAAAAAACATGTATCAGAGATGAAAGAAAGAGAATTGATCAAGAAATTGTCAAAGCAATAGAAGCTAGATGCACAGACCTCAAAAACAATCAAAGTTGAATCATTCAAGTGTTAACAACCAATTTCAGAGACAAAATAACAATTGACAGAATCAAGGTAACCAACAAACTGGGAAGGGAATACCTAATCACTGAGGAAAATAAAATTTTCAACAAACCAGACTCTATTACCAAAAAGCCTTCAGAAAATGAAACATCAATTTTGACCTTCTCGATACACAATAAAAGCAGTATGAATCCAAAACAGAAATCCAAAAAGAATGGTACAACAAGATAGAAGAAGAAATAAACATATATGAACTTAAAGAGATACTGTGTGAACTTCCCAGCAATCAAAGCAGCAGGTCCAACCAAGATCAAATATGAAATGCTTCGAAACTTAGGTCCAAAAGCAACAGAAACACTCTGTAACTTCTTCAACTTATTCTTAAAACATGGGATCACACCACCTACTAGGAAAAACAGTCTTCTATACCCAATATCTAAAGAAAGAGAATGATAAGAAGATCTAAATAATACCAGACCCATTATGCTCCTAGAAGTGACATAAAAATGCTTCACAAAAATCATCAACAACCGATTGGCATTAACCAAGAATATTTTGAAAGAATCAAACTTTGCTGGACTGTCAGGAGAAAGTACCCTAGAATCAATCCAGCTCTTAAACAATATCTGTGAAAAAGCAAGAGAAAAAACGAAAGAGCTTTGGATTTTACTCCAAAAGCATATAATACAGTCAGTTTAACAATGCTTGAAAAAGCTCTACAAAAAATAAAGATTCTGTCCAAAATTATCAGACTGATATTGGAGCTATTTACTAACAGAATGATCAAGATAATTACAAACATATGTCTTACTGAAGAAGTAATAGCAGGAGATGCAATCAATCAAGGAGAAACAATCTCTCCTTTGCTTTGAAGAATCTTCTACAATTCCTTTTTATATAAAATTCAAGAAAATCAGACCTTAGGATACAATATGAACTGTACTTGGATGGCAAATTTTAGCAAAACAATTCAAAATAGAGAAAACACAAAAAAACTTTCTATCAGACAAGCAATGATAGCATTTATAGATGACACAACATAGATCACCCAAGCAAGATATGGATTACATCCTAGAAAGAACAAACCTGTTATATGCAGCCAATGACTCTCAGATTAATAGTAAAAAGTCCATGCTAATAACAATCAATAGCAAAAACAAAAAGCAAAACAAAGTACAAATGAGATTTAATCAAGAGGATGTTACTGAACTGGACTGAAAACATCACTCCTGCTTTTTAGGTCATACCAAAGATATAACTTGCAATATCCATACTCAAAAGAAAAAAAATCACAAACAAACATGTGAAATATATACTAAACAGAGTCCTAATCCCACAAATTGAATACAGATCAAAACACTGTATGCTCAACTCCAACACAGCTCACTCCCTATCAGCATAACTGCAAATGATCCTAAAACTTACTGCCAACATATCCAAAATGATATCCAACTCAACAATCCATCACAAATTATTATATAGATTGAACCTACAAACATACTTATAAAACAAACAATACAAAAGCAACCAAAAACAAATTTACCAGTAGCAATTCTCAAAGCTGCAATAGGAATAACTATGGTTCCGAAAATTGGAATCAAGTAGAATCGAACAGAATCGCATAAGGTTCGGAACACTATTAAAAATGATGGTGGGGTATACCCCACCTATTAAATTTAATATAAACTTGAGAATCGAATACAGAATCGAAGAGAATCGTTAGGATCCTTAGGAATAACATATCCCAACTCCAAATGGTTAGATAATTTTCAATGGAAAGAGGGAGCCTACTAAATAAAGACACTATTAAATAACCAGACAATATATAACCAAGCAGTCCAATCCATAACTAATACTCTCTTGAGTTGGAGGTTAACTCAGTTCCTGCATAGCCACAATAAAGGACCTGAACCCTTTTGGTATATGAAAGTTCAAGAATGTATAGCTAACAAACTTGGAGTTCACAACTCAGATTGGCAAAATAGAGAATGGATAGACTAAGATGAAAATATTTTCTCTCAAATATCTCAGCAATATGCAAGAAAATAGAAATGGCAAGTACAACTAGAGAACAAGAACAATCTTATCTGATACAGAAGAAAAGAAATAGCCAACTCAACAAGACAAGAAACAGAATTCTTTCAAGTAGCCAGTACAAGTACTGGTTTAACAAAGCTTATCCAAACAGGTCAATTTTGACAAGTCCTTCCAGAAACAAACTATCCTTGTCATTTCAATTGGATCAACAAAATCTCCAAACTAAGGAAAGGCAAAGAATCACTCATTCCTCTAGAAACTCACATACTTGAAAGCCTTGATAGATCAGACCTCACATCCAAAATAAACTTAGAGCTCAACACATTCAAATTCACAGGAATTGAGATAATTGATTATGAAATTCAGATCATACAAGAAAACATCAAAACCCTTGAAGTAAGTCAAGAACTGAGCACAGAATACAAGCTCAACAAAAACAGTCAATATCAAGAAATATATCAATTCTATACCAATGGATCAGTAGGTAAAACTCGAGATCTAATGATTAAAATAAGTGCAGCCTGGCTCCAAACCAAAGAACCTTGTCCAGAAAAAACTTTCAAACAGGAATAGACAACTGATCATCACCAGCAAGAATAGAACTTATAGCTATTTTTTGGCAATCCTAACAGTATCCAACAGAAGTAAAGTAGAAATTCAAACAGACAGTGCCAATTGTATTAACACAAACCAGAAGCTAAAAACACCCCACCCAAAAAATACCATCAAAAGAATGTTCAATTTGCAGCTTTGGATGCATATGCTAAATACAATCTCAAGAAAAGAAATTTAAGTAATACTGACCAAAGTCAAGGCACATAACCAAGATGTTGCCAACAACCAAGTCAATCAATTAGCCAAGGCAGTGAGAGAAGAGCAAGAGATTTCCTGGAAAGAACTATTCAAAATTCTCCCCTTCTGGAATGGTATTCCAATTGACACCTCAATAAAACTATTTATCAAAGACCTAAATTAAAAAAATACTAATCCAATGGGCCAACCAAGGTAGAATCCAATCAAAATAGAAGAAAGAGATTCAAAATTCAGAAGAAACAGACTGAAAAGAATTCTGGAACCATTAAACAAATAAAAGACAGGACATTCAAAATCAAGCTTATCCATTTTGAACTTCCCACATTGGACAACATATTCAAATGCAATGTGTCAAGTTACAATGAACATACAAAGTGTATATTTTGTGAAGTAGAGGATAAAACATTAGATTATTTCTTAATATGTAAAGAAACAAGAATTTACAAAGAAAGGATGTGGATATTGTTATGAGAAAGCCCTTAAAAACATGGATTCCTAAATATTCCACCTTTGATTTACCAAAACAGAAAAAAATTATTCTCTTCTTAAATCAATAGAAAAAAAGAAACATTGAATCAGCTAAATAAATAATTAACCTGAGTATAGATTTATGGAAAAAAAAGACATCTTGGACTGGAAGCAATTCCAAGCTTCTCAGGCAACACATATGGAACCCAAGATGTGAAAAAGTTCAAGAATACAAGCAATACTCAAGACACAGATCTGGAAAAGGAAAAGAGAAAGAGAAATATTACCAAAACCATCAAGATTGCAAGACTTATCCAAGGGCAAAGAAACTGGCAAACCACAGAAGAAGGAAAAGGAACCACCTAGGAATTATCACCCATCAGCTTCAAGTTACAATTGCAAGGAAACTAGCCAAGTGAATTTGCTAGACAGCAAAAAGAAAGAAGAGAGACTCATAGAAAAACTTAAAGAAATTCTGTGGAACAAGATCAAAGAAGGAAAAAATGGCTAGGGATATAAAATTTAATCAAGATTTTAAAAAGACAAATTGTAGTGATGAACTGTAGGCTATAACTTCAAAATGTACTTTGAGGCAAGTACATGAGAATAAGCAATTTTCTTCATCTTCAAGATCATATCTAGAGATTATTTTATTTAAAATGGGTATTCAAGTATTATAATCAAAAGTTTATATATAAAAGTTGTAAAACTAATATGTATTCTATATTAAGATTAAATAAACTCCATAAATACTTGTTTAATTACAGGAAAAAAAAAGTAAAAAAATATAAAAATATAGGTTTATTACTTTATCTACTTTGTTTAATTGATTCATTATAAAGAAATATTAAATAAAATATGTGAAATATAAATGTTTAATAAATAGGCTTGAATAGATAAACAGAAAGTTCAATAAGCTTTGAAATTTTTGAAATTTTTATTATTATTATTTTTTTTAACCCACAATCAGGTTGGTGTCATTTATTTATTAAATCATAAAGAACTATTACACACATGAGAATACATGCAAAGTACAAATTTCCCCAACCCAACTCACCCGTCTTTAGCCAAAACCTCTAGATGTGATTTATGGGGGTGATATATTGTTCCCCTAAAGGATGGGATTAAGATCCTGAACTTCTGATAGGATCAGCACCTGCAGATCACCTCCACAGTCACGACCATAAATCCAAATTGTGTCACTCCCCTCTTGTAGAAACTACGCAAGGGAAAAAAGGAATAATGACAAAGAGAAAAGAAAAAAAGCTATCATCTATTCTAACTATACATGTGGTGGAATTATATTTTTAATTTCTGAATTAATACGATTTTTAATAATAATACGATATCTATATTC
>CAJVPV010004094.1:0-10409 GCA_910591835.1 Acaulospora morrowiae | reverse complement strand
TTAATGTAATGACAGTACTATCAATTAGTAAATAAAGTCTCGCATTTTATGCTTATTCGCAGTAAAAAAAAAAAAAATAAAAATAAAAAAATATGAATTTTTTTTATTAAAACAATTAATTTGATAATAACAAAATAAAAATTGAGTTAAATCTATTTAACAAAAAATAATAAATTATTTTAAAAAAGTTTTTTATGAAAAATTTATTAATTAACAAATAAAAAACTAAAGTAAACTTTTTATTTATATAATTTTGATATTATAACAAATAAATAAATCAATATTTTTATATTAAATTTAAAAAATCATTAATTTATTATTAAATAAAAAGATTTGAATAATATTTATTTAAAGTTTATTAAAATATTTAAACAAAATCAATCTATTATTTATTTTATAAATAATAAAAATTATTTCAAAAATTTATAATAAAATTGTATTTTTTTATTATACTGTTATATATTTTTATTATTTATTATTTATAATATATAAAATTAATTAAAAAATTATTAATAAAATAATAATAATAATATATATTTAAATTCTTTAAATTTAATAAAACAAAATTTTGATTTTGATTTATTTGATTAAATCATTAATTTATATTAATTTTATTATAAACAATAAAATATACAAATATTAAAATTTAATTAAATAAAACCAAATAATAAAAATAAAAACAATTTTTCAAATATTTAAAATCAAATAAATTTATTATTATTATTATATAATATTATAAAAAAATTTTGTTTATATTTTTTTAAAACAAATATTAATTATCAAAAAAATATTATTTTTTTAAAATAAGTAATAGTTTTTTTTTGTTTTAAGACTTTTTAATTAAAAAATCTATTTATTTATAATAAGAATACAATATAGATATAGTATTAAATTTTATTTTTTTACTCAAAACCATAAAAAAATTAAAATATAAATTGTTTTTTTTTAATTTTAAATATATAATAATAATATATTTTATAGTTGATTAAAAAAAATTATAAATATTTAAATATTAATAATTTGTTATTATTATTATTTTTTATAAATATAATTAAATCTGTATATAAAGATTTTAAAGCATATAATAATTCATATATGCATGTATATAAAAATCATCCAATGAAATAAAGTAATATAAATATCATTAAAATAATTAATAAAATTAAAAAAAATAACTTGTAGCAATAATAATATAAATTGGTTAAATAGAGCAAATGATTTAAATTAATTAGATAATATTTGTAAATTATATAATATATATTGATTTATAATTTTAACATTTTATATTATATTTTTATTTTATTAATTTTATTTTATTTGGATGTGAATTTTATTAAATAAAAAAAACAAATAAAAAAGAAAAAAATATATTTGAATTTATTAATAAAAATATAATTAGACCTATAATTTGATTAGATCTTAATATAATATACTTACAACTAAGATATCTTGTTTCAAATTTTGTTATTTTTTGTAGAACTTTGGTTAAATTAGTTTTGCCTTATTTCTTATCTGTAATTATATTTATTGAATCAAATATACTTATTATTGTTAATCAAGATTTTATTATTGAAAATATGATTAATTTATTGTTGTTACCTTTTATAACTAATTATAAAATTCCAATAATTGTATATATTATTATAGGGAAAAAAGTGGTGATTTCCCACACGATTCTATCTTGGGTATTGTGATAGGAATAAAAGGAATAAAGAGAAAAATTGAGATAAAAAGAATAATTAGAATAAAGAAGATAATTAAAACATGTGTAAATATACTTAACTTTCATAATAATAAAGGTGGCAAAAAGTGTGCATATCTTAGGGAGCAATATGTGCTCGTCTTACATATGAGTTATTTGTGTGATAAATTATTGTGTTTACAGTATTTTAGTTTCGCTCTTTATCACGTGACCGAAATACGAAGATCGACCAAATCCAATTGCCTCTTTATCCTACAAGACAAGAAGAAGATAGTGTTAGTTTCGACACAAACTATATAGCTAAATGGTGCAAAGTAAACCTACTTAGCCGCTGTGCGACGTGCCGCGACCAGACCTGTATGCAAGCGACAGACGCAACATTTCCCACCGTTACAATATATATACAGTATATTGTCGTGGGTAAAAAAGTAGGCGCAGTAACGTGACACGCCATCGCGTCACGTAATTAGTGTGTTATGAGATCGACGGTGGGAAAAGTTAGAGGTGGATAAATTAAGTTTAGTGGTGGAAATTTCTAGAGTAGTGTAGAATAGCGATCAGATGTAAACATGTAAATAACAGGCGCATGTAAACGATTTAGTGAGTTTAGTAACGTTTAAGGATCAACTCTTACCTTGTGTTTGTGTTTCGTGTACCAAAGTAAAACTTGTAACTTGGGCTACGCAACTACGAGAGAGAACCGAAGGTTGCCTAAGGGAATTGCCATTGGAAGGGTTCTAGGCCAGTCGATAGAGAAGTAAGTTAAAGTGAGAGAACGGCCAAATTGGAAGCACGCCTCAAGAGTTAAGAAACTTACCTTATTGTGAACCGAAAGCGACGACCAGTTGTGTGGGCCTGCCGGAAAGCCCACAACAATATTTAATGGATAAAATAAATTAACTAAAATAATAACAAAAATTTTTTATTTGATCCTACAAACTTATAAATAATTAATTATCCTATAAGTTACAATACTTTTTTCTCCACTCAATATACAGTGCATATCATTGTCTACTGCTGCTATACTTTATATATTTTGTTCCTGTTGAACTTTTAATATTAAATCCTAGAAATATGTAAGAAAAAGCCTACAATCGCTTTTCACTTATTCTATATTATCACCATCTCCGACTAGTGCTTGCGTAATGCAGTTGTAACTCGTAAAACGGCTGATCAAAACACTATGTACCTTATAAAAAAAGTACAATAAAGACTGTTGTGGGATAATAGGGTCGTATAACAATAGAAAAAGATGGTAATAAATTAGTCACAACATTTAGATAGAATAACGCGCCGACAGCATATCCAGTACGTAGGATAGTTTTTCGTGGTTTAGAAAGATCAGATTTTGGAACACAACTGTTTTATCTCGCTTATTAAATAATGTCATTTCACTTTGCACAATCGTCCAAACCGTCAATAATTTATAAACAATGACGTTGTAATTAAGTTAAAGACTTTAAGTGAGAAACCAATGTTATCATTTCCCTGCAAAGAGAGACACTTGTAATCTAGAGACGCCCTTAAAGGGACGGTCAGAAGGAGATTAGCAAGTGCGAAAGACCAGCAAAATTGAATGCGCTTCAGAGTCAAAGCCTTATATTATTTTAGAGGAAAAATCCAGGCGTACGGATTATCGTCCCGCGAAGAGTATCCTGAGTAGCGACAGACTCGCCGGTGACGACAAAAAATAAAGTTACTATTACGCATGACACTATCTTTTTGCTATGTATTTTTATCAAATTCGGTGGATATTATATTATTGTCGCCGCTGGAGAGTCTGTCACTAAAACGGCCCACTCTTCGCGTGACGATAATCCAAACACTTGGATTACGGCGCTAAATAAGGTAAGGAGTTAACTCCGAAGCGTGTTACGATTTGGTCGCTCTTTTCGCACTTACTTAACCTTCTACATTATTGACCATCACTTCTAGGCGCGTCGTAAGGTTACAAGCGTTTTTTCAGATAAAGGTAACAACGGCGTAACTTGGTATAGCGTCGTTATTCGTTAGACTACTTTTTGGGCGTACGGGCGCTCGTATTTAATGTGCAAGAGCAATAGCATTTATTTAATAAACGAAAGGAATCAGTATTTATATGCATTGTTGACGCGTCTACTCAGCCACAGCTATGACCAATTTATTATATCATTCCGCCACGCCATCATTTTCCCATTGGTGCGCGACGCGTCTCAATTGTTGCGCTCACCTATCGATTATTCCCACAACACTACATATGATGTTTATGGAAGCAAAAGAGAAACAAAAAGATTGTGAGAATTTATGTTATCCTACTGGAACTTAAAAATATTTAAGGGATTTCCTCTTATCCAGTAACTCAAAATTTTGAATATCAATGTTTCTTTTATTTAAAATTTCAGTTAACTCATACAACATAAGTTATGTCATAAATAATAAATATGAAAATACAGTTAATGATAGTAAATAATTTCATAGTTCACAAGCCACAAATCTTACTTCCAGTTAATGCGTTAACAGGATAAAAAACTTTAGGTTCCCCATACAAATCCACTGGTACGTTCCCACTATTATCGACCGACACAATCTCAGTGCAATTCACGACATTAATTAACCTTTCGCCGATAGACCACCACCCATTCCCCTGGATAGTAATACTCTTTCTCAATACGTAGATACCACTGTTGATAACTTCACCTGATCCGTAATTCATGGTGACAACCAACAATTTATCCTTAACAAACGCATAAACATTCACGTCGACCCATGCTTCGATTGCAAGAGAGGAGTAATAAATGGGTGAGAGGTACTTTCGAAGGGTATTTATTGTTGAAATAAATTTGAACAGGGGGGTGCTGGTATCGTATGATGAAGGCCAGAGTGCTTCGCGGTTAAAAGGGTCGTTTCCAGATGGTGCACCAGCAAAATGTTGCTCAGTGCCTTGGTAAATAATTGGAATACCTATAAATTATAATGAAATTTAGTTAAATATTATCTAGTATATACATACGTAAATTTGAAAAAAAAAATTTTTTTTATTAATACCGTCATATAAAAGGACAAACGCAACAGCATTCCGTACGAAAGTGAGATCTTTTGTTTTACTTAAAAACCTCTTATAAAAAAATTATATCAGAGACTACCTTTGATGTGTGTATCTTATGACATAATCAAGATTAATTACAGTACATACCGGCTGGTCATGATTGTCAAGAAAATTTCCCAATACCAGTGTGTCCACAAAATATTGTCTATTTGCACTTATCCCATCCCTCATTTCGTACATATCTGAATACGGATTTGGGTATAATCCAGCAATCTTGCCGAACAATGGATATCCGAGTGTGGCATCGACATGACCACCTTGTTGATAACTCGCAACAAAGCTTGCATCGGAATCAGCTACTTCACCTATGGAGAATACACCCGAAAATTTTGTGAAGTCATTCCAAAAATCGTGGCGTACATGCTTTACGGTGTCAATGCGGATACCGTCAAAGTTATAAGTCGAAACAAGTTCGTGGATCCAAGTGTTGAGTTTTGTTATTGTTTGAGGGTTTTCTGAATCGGGTTAAGATCGCAGTCTTGAATGAGCCAAATAAAACATCGTATTTTTAAATGATAATAAAAACACTACAGTACCGGTGTTTAGATCTGATTATAATTTGATGCACAGAATTTAATTGGAAGCTTGAAGTTAAGTACAGGTGACGATTATTTATTTTTAACTAATATCCTTAACCACCAACTCTGGATATCATAAAATCACCGAGTCTTTAACAAGAATATTTGTATCTGCAATTTTTCTTGTAATCTTATGACGTCATCTCTTTGAATTCATAAGGTTACTAGAAAAATCTTTGTCCCCGGAAAATCAAAGAATTGACTATTTAATTTTTTATACAAACCAGGTAATGGGAGATCGGAACCCCCTAAACTGCAATACTCGACATTTCCTTGACTCTATTTAAAATAGGCACGTGCAGTTTACTCTTGTTATGGTAGCAACAGAAATTTACTTTAACACCCACACACAATATACTTACACACGTGCACTTACTGCAATCAGTACAGATATCACAATACCAATGGAAATCATTCACGTCGTTAAAAGGATTATAGATACTAACGTAGTCCGTAGTTCCTATAGTTTTTCCTTGTTGTGGTCCCATATGATTTCTTTAATATTTTAAAACATTGGTTATTTCAATCGTTGAATTCAATCGTAAATAACAATGCAATTGTTACTCACGCCACAACATCAACCATCACCCATATTCCCTTTTCATGAGCAGCTTTAACGAGATCGACTAGATCCTCGGGAGTACCAAAGTGTGGATTGATGGAATACTTGTCTTGAGCCCAATCTTATCACAAAAATCAAACGTTTATTATTAGTGTTTTGATATTTTCCTAATATCAATTAAAAATCAACTTACACCCATGCCATCCTGAACCGTAGATTGTTTCATTTTCAACAGGCTTATCCACGGGACTAATCCAGATTGCATCAAATCCCTGAGAAATATCAGCATTTACACATTCATTCATCACGTGATAAAATTTTACTGTAATGCGACTAGATTATCTACACACCAGCTCCTTGATATAATCGAGCTTTGATTTGATGCCACTAAAAGTACCACCACCTAAGCAATAAAATAGAATTAAGTGTTGTCTGCATGCACATGAAATATGGCATACCCAGACATGTACAATGTATACGCACAATAATGTCTAACTTCGTATTCCTGATTAGTAGCACATAATGACGGATTTTCATGACCCGGCGTTTGGGCGAACCTATCCGTTAACAATTGATATATTGTACGGTTCTTCCATTCGTTGGCTGTCGCCGCAGATGCTCTGTTTATAGAGGACGGAAGGATCTGTATGAATACATAAATTAATATGAAGGAAAGAAAGGTCACGTTATTCATCATTTCTGATGCTCGTTTCGTCAAAAGAGGATGAGGCGATGGGCGGACTTGAACCAGTTATAGACGCCTGCAAAACGATGGATGAGTTTATATAGACATACAATACATACATCTATTTTTTCTTTGCTACAAAAATGGATATTAGTTTCCATTTTTGAAAAGTACGCCTGCGTGATCAAAATTTGCGAATTTGGGTTTTGTGGGTGTAAACAACGCCCGTGGTACGTGACATGGCCATGCATCCTGTGATTTTAACCTTTATCTTTCACAGAACATAGACATCTAATGATTATGAAATAGTAAGATGGTTCGAGTGAGAATAACTAATAGATACTGTATTATGTGTATGCCGTTAAATGCTATACTAATGTCGAAACACATTGTCATCGTTTTTATTGTATATAACGCGATCTGGTCAAACTGTCTCTTCGACGTGACACGTTGTACCTGTCTATTAGCCAACTTACTTCGGTATTATTGAAAAATAAAAACACAAGAAATTTCCATTCGTCGCACTAATCATTAATTCGTTATTTATCGGAGTTTCATTAAGAATTAATTTAGTTATCTTCAAAAAAAATCTTGCTTATGTAAAAAGTGTAGATTCCGGTTAACGGAGTACTGTGCAAAATGTTGTGTGCATATTGTTTTGTAAAATTTTTAATCGTGAGATAGATACAGTATATAGATAAATTTAATCCTTTAATTAAAATATACACGTTAAAATATTGGGCTTTTAATAAACCAATATGATTCGTCTAAAAGGCACGAATCTTTCGGGAAAAACATTGTAAAATATATACTGCGTATTCATTCCAGTATTAGGTCTTCTTTTGATAACCAAATTATTCTACTACTGTATTTCGATTATTTTATTAAAATAATTTCTTTATATCGACAAAAAAAATTGGTTTAAACTTTGACTTTTGGCACTTTATTTTTTAATATGTTTTTTATATAGTATAAAGATACGGTTTAAAAATATAAATTTTTTAAATTAGTTTTTTTGTTATCACCATATTTACTTAATAACTCAAATGAAATCATTAATATTTCGATTAATAATTTTTTAAATCTGATCTTTGCTCTAAATAATCAACCAAAAATAATAGTGATTTTTTAATAAAAATTATATACAGCATCCAGCACATACACTTTATATAAAAATATTTGCAACAAGTATTTTTTTATAATAAATAAACATCTAATTAATTAATCATTGACATGAAACTTTATTTATTTATATATGTATATTGAACTATATAAAATAAAAAATCAAAAAACTTTTTTTGCTAATTTATTAAAAATTAAAAATATTGTTTATAAATAAGTAATAAATATCACAAGTAAATGTTAAATATATAGTTATTATATTAACAACTTTTATTACATTCAATGTAAAAGAATAATATATACATATTCATAAGGCTCTGAAAAGTACTGAACTGGTATCAAAATGGTACTGATTTATAGTAAATTTAATATATAGATTGTGGCCTACTCATATGACTTTATAGTAAATTTAAGTATTGAACTGGTATCAAAGAGATATTGAAATAATATTATTAGAAGCTCTAAATATTTATAATATAATGATTGAAAACTTAAAATTTAGTGTATTTATTAGATTCTATTAATTTGAATCTCATTTACAATTAGAAAAAATTCAATATCCAATTAATAATAAAGTATATATCAGATTAAGAAATGTATTGTAAAGCTTTTTGATTAATATTAAATAAATTTCAAAAAATGTAAAATAATATCAATAAAATATATAAACAATTAATTTTTTCTAATTAAATTATATTGAACTTTAATAAAATATTGTAAATATTGATATAAAAATAAATAATCAATTTGTTATATATTAAAAGATTGAATAAAATTTTTTATTCGAAAAACATTTTATATTTAAAAAAAATCAATTGTTTTTTTAACAAATTATAAATATAAGTTTTTATATAAAAATTTTTATTAACATATTTAAAAATTGGAAAATATTTGATAATAAGTAATCTAAATAATATAATTTATATTTAATGTAAAATTTTTTATTTCAGAAAAATTAAACTTTTAAATTATATAATATTAATATTTCAAAATCATATATCAAAAAAATTGTTAATATTAGTTTATAAAATATTCTATCAAATGATATTATTGAAATTTTACTATTTTAATTCTTTTTTATCTATTTATTAAGTTTACAAAAAAGTTATCAATTAATTATTAAAAATTTAAAAATTTTTATTTTTTTATTATATATAAAAAAGGAAATAATAAAACCCAAATAAGATTTTTTAAAATATTTTCAAAATTTAAAAAATTTAAATAAAAATAATGAATTTATAATAAATACATTATTTGTTTATTTTTGATTGATTATCTTTAAAACCAAATATTTTCAAATATAATTTTAAGTATAATTAATTATTTTGCATTAAAGACAACAAATATTTCTTGTGAAATATATATTTTTTATAATTAAATATACATTAGATTTTGAAAGAAATAATTTTTATAAAAAATTAACTAGAGCTTCTTTATATATAAAAAGTTAATTTGAAGCAGAAAAATTATATATACAGTATATATTATCTTTTCTTTTTAAATAAATAAAATATTCAAATCTAATTCTAAAATAAAGTCTGTTACATACTAATCATTATTATTTAAAGCATTAATTATAAAAGTCTTATAAAATTGTAATTAATTTCAATTAGACAATGAATTTATAAAGAGATATTTATTGAACTTAAACAAAAAGTAAAGTTTATTAAGATCAAAAATATATATTTTTTATATATTTGAGTTAAAAAGTATATATAAAAAAAAAATAAAAAAAAAATAAAAAATAAAGGCAAAATATAAATAACAGAATTCAACTATAACTAAATTTATCTAATTATAGTAATTTCATCATATAATTATTTAATAATTATTTTAAATTAAGAAATATATATAAATAACTATAACTATAGTTTCAAAAATTAAAATCAAACAGACTTGTATGAACTTATATAAGATTTGAAATACTATTAAAAATGATAGTAGATTATAATTCACATATTAAATTTAATATAAATCTAATAATCAAATATTAATTTAAATTAAATTGTTAAGATTCTTATAAATAACTATAGAATTCTATTATTAAATATAGATATTATATTATTTATATATAGTTAATTAGAGTATTTAGATTAATTTTGAGAATCCGAGTTATTAAAATATTTAGATTTTATAGTATATAATTCAGAATTGTTAGATTCTCCTTTTCTTAAAATTTGATATTCTTATCAATTCAAATTTTTAAAGTTTTTTTTAAATGTTGATCAGATTTTTAAGTAATTATTATATAACAATATATTTTATTCATTTAATAAGATATTGTAAGTTTAACTTTTATACAGTTTTAAAAATAATCTTGGCAATAGTGTATAGTTCTGCAAAACTTGATATAAGTTTTTTGATTGATTAATTTCTATGAATAAATTTATTGATATAATACAAAAGAATGACAAAATTATTGCATCACACAATAAACACAAAATATTAGTTATTTTGTTTTGCCTCTAATCAGATTGCAAAAGTTGCGTTTATTCATCCAATTTTGGAAAACAGTAATACAATATACATGATACTATACTAAAGCTAAATTATTTCGTAATTGCAGAACACCCGTCAATAAATTTAGATTTGTACATGATCCTTGAATCCTTAATACCAAGACCACTGTGTTGCCCACATGATTTAGCTATTTACTAACTATTTCACTACAAGGG
>CAJVPV010004093.1:0-10409 GCA_910591835.1 Acaulospora morrowiae | reverse complement strand
TTTTTTTATATATAAAAAATCATCACTTAATTAATCACTATCCAATCGTTCCGATACCTGTGATCACCCTCTGTATTTTATATTTTTGTTTTGCGGCGATTGCGTCACATAGCCGTGACCTAAATTTCACACATTAAGGATTGTGCCACAAGTATTACATCATGCAATCGTAACCTAATTTTCCTCCTAGCAGTATGTATGTTTTATAATATACTTCTGCTATCTATCTACTCAAATATTAATAATCTTCTTATGGTTAATTTTACTCTAACAGAATGATTAAATTGCTTTCTCCACGCCACTAATCTCCTTTACAATAGAATTGCTTTCTTAGACATGTGATATGTGCAATCTTAAAACTATAAATATAAGACTCAAAACATATTCAAGAACCATACACGACGGAACAAAATCTAATGGGTAATTTTTCTCTAATTTTATAATTATATATATATTCTTGGATACCAGAACGTGATCTTACAGAACAAAATATAATGGATAATTTTTTTCTATTTTTCAGTCTAAGTCGATTTCATGAGATATATATTCTCTGGATCCCTTAGAATTAAGTCTGTTAGGCAACCAACCCACCACCTATCCCAAACCAACATGTGATGTGCAATTCCTAAAAAACTTCTTATGGTTAATTTCACTCCAACAGAATGATTAAATTGCTTTCTTGCATGCCATCTATTTATCTAAATATTAATAATCTCCATTATGATAGAATTGCATTCTTAGACATGTGATACATGTGATTCTAAAACTATAAATATGACTAAAAACATATTTAAGAACCATACATGATGGAACAAAATCTAATGGGTAATTTTTCTCTAATTTTCTAAATTGATTTCATAAAATTTTATAATTATAATTCTCCAGATTACAGAACAAAATATAATGGGTAATTTTTTCTAATTTTTCAGTCTAAGTCAATTTCATGAAATCTTATAATTATATTCGCTGGATCCCTTAGGATTGAATCTGTTAGGCAATCAACCCACCACCTATCCTAAACCAACACGCGACATGTGATTCCTAAAAAACTAAGATATAATCAAAGATGCCTTCAGGAACTATACTTGGTAGATAGACTAAAAAATAATTTTATTTGAATCATTTACGATGTAAGGAGTTTATAATGATTACTATAATTATGATTATTAACTTTAATCATAGAAAATCACTTACGTTTAAATATAAATTAATTAGTTCAAATTAATTAAGTATTAATAAATTTGCATAAGAAGCTTACCAAATGATAGATGGAAGTAGTAATAGCTCAAAGATTTAAATTAGTATATATTTAATTAATTAATAATTAATTAAATTCACATATATTAGGCACTTACCGAATGAGAGGCAGAGTTGAAGAAATATTTGAGGGTTTAAAAAAATAATCATTCTAATACGAATCATATAGTTTCTATAGTGTATGGAAAAAGAAACCACTCCTTTATATAGATTTATAAACTGGTAATAGATCAGTAATACTTAGAAGGCAATTGTCAAATCTTATCGATTTTGTTTATCTAAACTTTATTGAAAATTCTGGCAATATGAACTACATGATTGGCAGAGCCATTTTAACTCCAAATAATAACCAAATCTCTGACCTGATTATGAATGGCTTCCAGGTGAAGTTTACATGTATTACAGTGCAGACTCTGTAGGTTTAGAGGATGGTAATGTGGAACAGCCCCAATTGTATTCCCTTGAATTTTTAAGATCCCTAAAGATTTGTGGTCTCCCTCCTGACGAATTAAAGTTAAAAGTAGGAATACCTATTATGCTTTTATGAAACTTAGACCCATCAAAAAGACTTTGTAATGGGACCCAATTAATTTGTCGTAGACTTCTTAGTAAGGTAATCGATGTGGAAATTATGACAGGTTCATACATTGGACAACACATTTTTATATCTAGAATTACATTAACACCTTCTGATACCAGTTTGCCTTTTACTTTAATGTGACACCAATTTTCTATACGAGTTGCATTTTCTATGACTATTAATAAAGCACAGGGCCAGACATTAAATCAGGTGGGTCTCTATATGCCACAGCCAGTTTTTTTCACATGGTCAGCTGTACGTCGCTCTATCAAGAATCACTTCTTACCGATGCATCAAAATTCTTATATCAAATTACATAAATAGAAACTAAGATCGACAGACAAAAAATATTGTGTATTACAAAGTTTTTAAATAATCATTGTTATACAGAAATGATAATCCTCTAATACAGTCGTAATTAGATTATATTATTATAACAGTCATGATAATATTTCTATGGTTTATATATAAATTCTGTTGCTTTGCAACAGATTAACATCTAGTATATATATATAATTTTATTAAATTATAAATCTAAATTAAAAAAAATAAAAAACTCTCTCCTGATCACATTCATTTTGTTAAAAATTTTCTTTTTATAGTAATTTTAAGCAAGAAAAAATGTTCTACTCTCTTTATCACAAGTTAGCCCCAGCTCAGGAACTCAATAACCTTCAAGATAACTGGTGCAGTGGGATAGAATCTCTGGTTGAAGTTTACTCAAGTTTGGAAGTCTTGCTTGTTCTTCGATTGCATGAGGAAAAGCCCATGGCAGTTCTCTTTTCTTCAGTTCTCTTTACTCTTATTCTATCATAAAAACCATATACATCATTACCATCATACTTGCTTGCTGCACCACCTTCAATCTCCAAAAATTTTTCATCCCAAAAATTGAAATCAGTTTACCCTCATCAGATGATCAGTGCTCTAATCATCCAATCAGATTTTGCTTAAAGATCAAAACAAAATCTAAACAAGCATAAACTGGTTTTGTACCACAACAATGATCACAACAACAAATACTAACTTACTATCAACAACTATAACAACATCACATGTACTTTATTATCTATAGCACCCAAAGAATCAGTCTGGGGGTTCTTCCATTACATACATGGATTTTATAGTATTTATATATATATTTTTCTGTAAATAAATATCAATTCTTTATTTATTTGTATATTACAAGTTATACATTCAAAAATAATCAATATCTCTTGAGTGCAAAGCATACAAGTTTAATGCTAGCCTACCTACTAAAACTATAAATAGTTAATACTGAAAAGAAATTTTAAAACAAAATTGTTGCTAAATATAGGCCAAGTGGTAGCTATGCTTATCTACTTAGAAAAAAAATATTTACGATGTAAGGAAAATTTGAGAAAAGAAAAATAAAAGTAACTAGAACTAAAACAAAATCAAATAAACTATAAAATCTGAGAAAAAAAATATTATTTCCAAGAAAATCTTTTTGGTCAGGCTTGTTGTCCTGTCTCTCCAGTTCATTGCTACTTGTAAATATAATTTTTGTTAACATGAATGATAAAATGTATATGATTTAGTTTGTTTTTGTTGTTGTTGTTGTGTTAATATAATTGATGGTTGATAAAATAATTGGTCTATAAGTCAGTGGTATGATTTTGTTTTAATTGTAGTTGCCAAAACTGGTTTTGTTTATGTTGATTGTTGTGTAGTGTTTTGATTGTACAAATTTGTTTTGATATTTGGTAGTATTTGATTGGTTGAGTTTGAAGTGGTGATCAGTTGACAGGAGTAAACTGATTACAGTTTTTTGGTAAGAAATTTTTTGAGTAAAAATTTTTGAATTTTGTGGTGCAACATGTTGTGCTAAGTAATAGTGAAGAGTGAGTATTGTATATACTGCTAGTGCCCCAAGCCAACAATATAAACAATATTGGTATAATATTTGTTTTTTTGAGATAAATAACAGAATCCCAAGGAAAATTTTTAGAAAAATAACTGCCACAGGCCTTTTCTCATACAATCTAAGAAAAAAGCAAGGGCCCCAAACTTGCTTTGGGTTCCTTGGGGTTCTTGTAATGAAGATAAAAGAAGTGAGAATGACTTTTGGATATTGAAAAGTGAAAATAAAAAAACTGTTTCTTTAATTTTGAAAAAAATTACTATAGAAAGAAATTTTTAAGAAAAATGTTGTGTACAGGAAAGTGTTTTTTTTTATAGTTTTATTTTATTTTATCATGTAACAAGTAGTTATATTATTATAAATATTTGTAAATTGGTTAATATATTATGATTTTATTTTATAGTATATTTGATTTAGTTTTAGTTATTTTTATTTTTAATTTTTATTTTTACATTTAAAAAATCAAAAAAATTCACAAAATTTTCTGGAATGGTAGGCATAGCTGCTACCCAGCCCTATCTAACACACTAATATTGATTTTAAATTTTTTTATAATATTAGATATTGATAAGTAGGCAAGCTAGTATTTAACTTTCCTGAAATAATGAAAGAGATGTTTCTTTTATGATATATAGCTTGTTATATACAATATCAAATAAGTTTACCTACTGGAAAACCCTCATAAAAATTAAACTCTTTCCTACTTCCTCCAAATGTTTAAAATTTTCTAAAAAGAAAATTTTTGAGTTGTTTATTCTTTTCTTCACTTTTCACTTCCTTTTTTCACTTCTCTTTTCTGTTTTTTTTAACTTCCCTTAACTCTTTTTTTTCAACTTATTCTTTTTGCATTTCATTTTTCTTTCCCTGCTGAAATTAGGTTTTTTCTTTCCCTTGAAGGTTTTTTCTTTTTAGGGCTCTCTTTCTTTTTTGAAATACCATTCCATTTTATTACTCCTCTAGCCAATAGAATTTTCTTTTTCAAAAATCATTAAGAAGTAACAACTTTATTAAGATATGGGCTTCAAAATATTTTTCTCTTCCATGGTACTCAAAAAAGGCTGAATGGTTTGCTTCCTCCAAAAGATCAACATGGCCATCATTATCAAATCTGGTGTTGATATTAAAGACTAGATACATCTAAGAAACCATTGTACAACTATTATCACCTAAATCTCCAAGGAGCTGTGTCCTACAGTATCTAGAGTGATATGGCCACCAAAGCCAATGTAGCTAGCAATAACATCAGGAAATTTTTTAGCAAAAATCTTAAAAATCTTTAGGCGTAGACCTCTGGAGGACCTCCATTGTCATTAAAAGACTCTGGAGCAAAACTTAATATATTAAACTTCAGAGATCTTCAATTTATTTTAATAATAATAAAATATATTTATATTTACATATTATATTCTATTAATATTCAATTTTAAATGTTTATTTGCTTTTAAAATTATTTATTATTACATAATTCTTGTTTACATTTATTTATTTGTCTAAGTCTTTACTTATTGCCAAAGTCCTCTCTAATTCTCTATTTTCCAGTAATTGTCTCAGATCATTCTCAGTATTTTAACCTTCTTCTGGATTATCTTCTATAGTAATAATTTGTCACTCAGTCATTTTTTCATCTTTCCTACTTGAATTTTCTTCGAATCCAAGTTCTTTTTAATTCTCTCCTAAAAATATTATTAGCAAAAATTTATATTACTTTGAAAACTTTTAAAACTCACCTTATTTTTTTTACTTTGCTTTTAATTAATGTTTCATTTATCAAAATACTTTCATTATTTGGATCAAGAACTGTTTGACATACTGCAATGGTAAATGCCACTTGTTCCTCAGAGACATTTCCCTTTGGCCAGATTTTTTTGAGAATACAGGCCATCATGCTTTGTGTCTCTTCTCTTGGACATTTGTAAAGATTTTCAAAGCACTCAGCAGTCTTCCGAGATTGTTTCCAGGCCAAAATTTCGGTAGTGGATGCATTCGTATTTATTGTATCCAAAAACTGAAAACATGGCATCACGAATTTTTGAAACCATAGTCCCACGAAGCGATCAATGCTGTTTCACAAGCTTTTAAAGCAATAAGGTATTAAATAACTGAAGAACTAAAGTTATTAACATTTATAAGAATTACCACTTGATGAATATGTTTTTCATAATATGTTTTCCAACGTTTTCTTGTGAGGCCTTTGTAGAACTCTGAATGTTCTTGCCGAAAAAATTTCTTGGTTATTTGGCAAAAATCTTCAGGGTCTGGATATATTTTTCAAAAAATACTTGTTTTGCGATACTCTTAACCACGTGCTATTTAAATAAACTATAATTTTTTGCCATTCTAATAATTGATCAATTTTTTTATGAAGGCCTTTGTGGAACTCCATGATTCTTTCAATAGCTTTATTAGGGACTAAATATATAAGTTAGTATTTATTTTAAATTATGACAAATTTTTAAATATACCTGAAGTTTCTTCAGACATTCTCTAGGCTGGTGTGTCAAAAAACAATTCAAAGAAATGCCTAGGGGATCTCAATCGCTTCTGAGGTGTTTTGTTTCCAATTCAATAGAAGTTGAGGGTCTTCATTCTGTAGCTGGCCCTTGGATTCCCTGAGTACTCTTTGCCTTTTTAGAGGACTTCGAAGTACTTTCTTGACTTTTTCTTTAAGTTTTTGAAACATTTTACATATTTCTTGTTTTTTGTTTGACATTAAAAAAAAAGTGAGAACTTTAGAGATCTTATATAATACAAATTCCAAGAAATTATGTCATATTATGACTGCAAACTTTTTTTTATCCCTTTTGAAAATTACTTCATAAATTTAAATCATTAAGTTATCATACAAAAATAAAATCATTTTATCATTTTATTGACATAATTATTGCAACTTTTAAATTAAATTTTTGATTGGTCAAAATTAGTTAATATTTTATTAGTTAATTTTACATATTTTCTAGATCCCTTCGAAGGCTTTTAAAATGAATTACAAATGTCAATTTTGTCAACACACCTTTTCAAGACATTTCTCTTATACAAGACATGTTAGCAAATATATTTTAACTGTGGACTCTAAAATTTCCTATTATTTCTAATAATATTAAAGATATGTAGAGTGAAAGTAATGAATATTTATTAAATAATTATTTATATTAATATAATTATTATTACTTCAAAGATTTTTAAATTTTTTTGAAATAAAAATTTCTGGAGTTTTTTATTTTAAAAACTTATATTAAAAATTTTTAAAACTTTTGAGTGGAGATCTCTGGAGATCTCTAACTGATAATAGGAGAATCTAGTAAGGTGATTCATGATGACCAGGGATTCTAGTTACCCTGAAAACAAGCTGGTGATGACAACAGAAGTTTTTCAAACAATGTAAGTCTATTGTACAAGATTAGGTTCTGGCACTATTAAGAAAACCAATAAGAACTCCACTCATAGGACACTTCCGCCACACTTGAAGCATGGGTGTGCCAAATCCTTTTTGTGACTTGAAGGCAAACCTGTATAAAGTGGCTGCAACACCTTTATGCAAAAAGGTATTCACTTTCCACCACCTCCAACACTACTTTGCTTGCCATATGTCAAGCCATATTTGGAAAGCAGGCATGCCAATCCTAATTATGATTTGGAGGCCAATCTGTATAGATTGGCTGCAGCACCTTCATGTGATTAGATATTCATTTATTTCTAGGTAGCTAGATGCCATTCAAGGCAATAATATAGATTTTTGAATTTCTTTTTTTCTGTATTTCTTGAATGGTGCCAAAAGAGCACAGGAGTTGGGCCCATTTAGGAGCCTTGCGTTAAACTCTTCCTAGCAAAGAGAGATGTATGTAGTGCTATTGATATTGTACTTTGCTTTGCAAGTGAAAGTATAATAAATAAAATAAAGTGGGATAGCATTTGCTCTTTTCAAAAAAAATATATAAATATACTAAATAGATATATGCTACAAAATTTACAACAAATATTTCAGATAATGAATATCTTACATTCAGCTCAAGACTCTCAATATCCACAAAATGGCGATCAAGGAATTATTACAATCACAATATATTAAAAATTGCTACTCAGCCCTCCATTCCAGATGTAGTTATGAAAGTTCAATTAACAACTTATAAAGTAGTTAGTGAAGAGTCACAAATTCCCAAAGTAATCGTAGAGGATCATAGCACATCAGATGAAAATAGCAATACAACACCACCAGATTTTCTTATCTATAGAAGATATTAGAACTATATATAATTATACAACAAAAAACAGGCAATGCTTATCATGAAAACCTTTTACATTAGTAAAAAAGATCTTTTCAAAGCTAAAATTCTAATAGCAATAATATTAGAAGACAACAAAACAGAACAACTACAATACTTAACCAACATAATTAAGCTTTCACAAAAAAATCAACCCCTAATCCAATCAATATTTCAGAATGATATACTATTCACTTTGAATATGACAAAAAAAACAAAAGAAGCATTCATTTGGCTCCAATCCAAAAACTAAATATCAAAGAAAAGACCAAGTTACTTTCACCCAACTAAACAAGCAACTGTAAGTAGAAAATCAAATTCATTCAATCTAGTACACAAGAATAGCAATCCAACATCTGAAACAAGTAGAGAAAAACAATTTCAATAAGATGCAGAAATGTTGGAAGTTTCTATAAAATATTAAAGTATTCATGTTCTAGCAATAGGAAGCAACAAATAGATAATTCTGAATTTTGGCAATCCAGCAGATAACATCAACTGCAAACAACAACTTCAAATATTTTTTTCTTTCCAAAGTATTATTACTAATGTTAATAATAACACTTTATTCTCAAATGTTTTATCTGAAAAGCTTGAAAAACACTTTTTAACTTCTTCACTAGAAGTAACTAAAATGATTCTAATGGATATTCCTATGAATTATATAGTCAAAAAGATCCAACATATTATTAGAAGATATGAATAATCTGATTCAATTAAAATAATTAAAGAAAACAACAACTAAAATATTGCATAGTATCTTTTTACATAACCAAAACAAACCTAAGTTCAGTTTGATCAATATCTCTGAACACCTCAATAACAAGAATTGCTTTACTAGAAAATTACTTTTCGTTCAATCTTTTCAATCCTAAAAACCTGTGATCAAGTTATAATGAGACTGAGAATAATGAGTGTCATTAAATATCTTAAGGCCAAAACAGTATATATTCTAACAAACAGTAAAACTAAAAAAAAAGAAGCTTTGTTATTATTGGTTTTGAAAAGCAAAATGATTTAAATAAAGTCTTGACATTTTATATAGAGCTTTTTAAATGCAAAATATAGTAAGTACTAAAGATGTTATCAAAGTTCATAAAAAACAATCCAAAAAAAAAAGAAAAGCATATATAAAAGAACAATAAGTTAATAGAAAGGCATCTTAATTATTTAACAATAGACTACTCTAGTTCTAATTTCAGCCATAACAAAAAGATATCCCAACTAGAACAAAAAGTAAAACAGCATGCCAAGAAAAAAGAAAACTATAAATCAAAAAACAAATTAAAGAAATTATTCAAAAGTCAATTAATTCTATTTGAAAATTTAAAATAATATCCAATCCATGTTAGAATTAATCAATACCAGATTGGAAAAGTTAGAGAGAAAAGAAAAAAGTAAGATAAAGGCTTATAACTAATCTTGAAGGCATACCAGTTGAATTAACATTTTTTTTATGGATGGCTTATATCTTGTTTATTAGATTTATAGGATAAGTATATACAAATTTGTTTTATACAAATTTACTTATCTGTCTATTTAATTAAACTTACTAAAAAACTTGTTTTACCATACAGCTTATTGCCAAATACTGAGATATACTTAACTAATTTGCCTGTTCCTAAAAATTATAATTATATATGTATATTATGTTCCAGTTAAGCCAATGTTGTTTATTTGTTTGAGTAGGAAGTTGATCTCTGGGATATGTTTGTTTTCTTTGAATGTTTTCTTGTTGATTTTCTATATTTTTTTGTCTTTTTTATTTATACTGTTTCTTTTTTTTCATTCTGTGAAATTGGTACATCTATAATTTTATTTTTCTTGTAATTAATTGAGCAAACAATCATGGATTGCTTTAATGGTTTCTTTGTATATATTGGATTTTACATATTCTTGATTGTATTGATTAAATTTGATGTCTTGTATTCATATTTGTTATAGTTTTCTAAATTTCATTGTCTAACTTGTGTTTGAATTTCTTTTTTGTTTTACTGTCTACTTCTTTATGTTGTTTACAAGCCATTATGTATGTATTGGTTTCTATCTGTTTGCAGTATATACATTGGTCATTGGTTTATGTTTTTGCTAATCTTTTGTGTTGATTGTTCATGGATGAGAGTTCCAAATTCCAGGTATTGTAATTATTTTAATTAAATTTACCTGTTATGCTGTTATTAAATTTTGATTTAATATTTTTTAGTTAAGAATATGTTTTATTTTGATTAGATCACATATTTTATTGAAATATATGCTGAATTGTACATAGGATATTACAAAAGACACTACCAACTGCTAGTTATCTCAATTAAACTTAATGTCATATATTTAACAAATGTTATACATACTGTATATACAGTATGGTGCAAAAAATTTTGGAATATTATTTATATAATATAAATGCATATAACTTTTTCAAAACAAAAGC
>CAJVPV010004092.1:0-10411 GCA_910591835.1 Acaulospora morrowiae | reverse complement strand
TACATGCTCTGTCTCACCACATGGCTGCCATATCTGCACATGGGCATGTGTCGGTTCAGTGGTCTTCTTCAAGATATTCTTACTCAGTAGTTAATGAGGAAACTTGGCGGCTTGGGATTGGTTAAGATGAAGTACAGCCCAGTCTGTACATTCAAATGAATGAATGGTTCTATGGCTCCTTTCGTAGATGATCATTGTAACACTATCCGGACGATTGTCACACCACTATACCATAATGGAAAGATCACAATCCCAACGCCTGCTGAATCAGCATGTGAAATGGCTTCTTATGGGAAACGGCACATAATTGGTCATGGTGCCAGATACCATGTTAATCTATTCAATCACCTTCATATGGAATTGAACTGGTATCTTGTGATCTGACCTGCGGAGCACTAACCACTATGCTATGGATCCACAGGTCATTTCTTTGTTATATATTAAATAAAATAGAAACATTTTGATTATAGTATTTTTGACTATTCAATATACAAAGAGTTTGATAATATAAACAAGTTCCAGTTCATTACTTTTTCTATTAACTTTGCTATTACTTTATATAAAATCTGATTAAAGCATTTTACTAAATTATTTATTTATAAGTAATAGGTTATCAATATCTTATATTATGTTATTATTAAAATATATTCTATAATTGGTTATAATTTTTTCTAGGCATTGTAACATAGGAAGTGGTAATACAAATATCACCAACACCAGTTATCAAAACATATTATATGCTACAATTAAAACAAGCCATAATGAAACAATAGCCAGCATATATGAAAATATAGAAGGTTTTGATAGAAAATATAATATAAGTAAAGAAAGATCAGGTGAAGTCATATAATATGTCTTTGTTTGATAAAATTAATTAATTATATAAGATAACAACAAAATAATAATATGTTATGTAATAGCTTTGCTATAATTTAATATTTTACTTTTCTTTTTACTTTTCTTTTTTATTTATTTTATTTTCTTATTATTAATTTTTATATAATTACTGAATTAAATATATAAAAAAACCATATTGTAAAGAAAAAAAAGGAGAGAGATCATTGAAAAGAAAATTAATAAAAATCCATTTTTTGGCTATAATCAAATCTGTCTCACCTATAATAAAAACACTTACTTTCATTATACAAATCTTAGCTTTTATTAGTAACAAATTTACCAATAGCAGTAACAGCATTCATGTCTATAGATGATATAATTATACAAGAAGTTTATTAACATTTCAATATTGATTTTTTCTATTACAATAACTTTAAATTATTTTATCATATAATTCATAACTACAATAATATATTATTTGAATCTTATGGTTTTAAATAATAGTTCTATAAAATCAATTTCAATTTGATAAAATAATACTTTTATTGATAAAGGGTATAGTGGTCTAGGCACTAAAACTTTTTCTCTTTGTTGGTATTAGTCATATTTCTGTATATAATAAGTCTTGATGTTCTCATATATTTGTAATCAAAAATATATCTTACAAATCTTTTTAAATATAATATTTTGACAAAGATAGATCCTTAAATTATTTAGTATATAAAATTTCACAGATCAATTATATTTATTTTGAAGGAACATAATTATTTATTCATTTTTTTTTTTATCACAAATGGACATTAAATGCAGGACCTTTATTAAACTTATGTTTATTAGTCATTACATTAACAATCTTTATACATGGTACAAATTAATTGTAGCCTATTGTGATCTATATAATCTAACTATGTGAATTATACACCATAAAGGGAGCCCATATGTCAGGTGGGATTACATAGAAGGTGGAAATCCTGCCACCAGTTTTAAACCACCTAACCTGTTAATTCATTTTTGTTAAGGATGTCTGATAGGAACACATGTTAGTACTTGATAGACCATCTTTTTGCATCATGTTTTCGGCTTATACAGCTGTGAATGGAGTTCAATATATATATGTACTTCCTAGTAAATACTCTGAAAACTGCAGTCCTTGGTTGGCACAAGCTACCAAATCTAGGGGCATAACTGCCAAGTGGGGCACGACACCATAAATCTCCTAGTAAATACTTCAAGAAAATTCAGTTGGCTTAAGCTACCAAATCTAGGGGCATAAATGCCAAGCAGGATGCAACTTCTACATATGGATAATGCTAAACCGATTACTTATATTACACATTAGTGTTCACATCAACGATCTTCCTCCAAGATTCCTTACTTCATATTAACATGTTGTGCTACGGAGTCTGCTGTGCCAGGAGGGGATGTGGGCTTATTATCAGAGTTAGACCAGAAGCCTTTCCTTATGCAACCTTTCCTGCTTCGACCTGTTTTCAGCCCATAATCGTCAGAAAGACCAGAGGTCCCATCTTCATGCAGCCTAACTAAATTTAAACAAGATCCAGATGATTGAATACAACATTTGTAGGAAAATCCATAAACCCACAAATGAAAGATAAATTTTGTGCATTTGTCTCTTGTGGGTATTGAACTAGGGATATGCATTTGGAGACCTGGGAGCACTACCAACTGTGCTATTGACCCACAGGACTCATAATTATTTATTTATTATTTTAATAAGAATATAATTAAAAAAAATTTAAATCAAATGGCCTAAATTGCAAAAAACCTTTATAGATAGTTTTTTTTTTATCTTTTATTAAAAAAAAAAACTTTTTTAATAGTGAGGAATATTTAAATTATGTTCTTGCCTTTAATTTAGGTAAGAATCCTAATGATTCTGTATTTGATTCCATTTGATTCCAACTCTTATAGTAAATTTAATAGGTGGGTTATAACCCACTTATATTTTTTATATATATACAAGTTTATGTAAGTCTATGTGATTTTAATTTTCGGGACCATAAATTTAGAAACCTTTCTTTAATCTTGATCAAAGTGACCTCTTAATAAATAATAATGTATTATAAAATATATTGGATTAATTTTATGTCTTTGTGCAATATATAGCAAATGATTGTTCTTCTGATTTTTTTTATATAGAATTCTATTTTCAAATTTATAAATTTGCTTTTTTTTGTAGCCTTTATCATTTTTTTGCATCTAGTGTAATTGATAATTTTTGAGTTTTCAAATATCTTACAAGTTGTTTATAATGTTTCATATCAATCTTGTAGTATATAAAAAAAATATTAATAAAAATACTTATTTTTATTTTGTTTATATTTAGGGTTTTGAAAATTATTGAACCAGTATTGAAGTAGTATTGAAATGATACTGATCTATAATAAATTTAATATATGGATTGTTATTTATTTATATAAATTTATAGTAAATTTAAATATCAAACTAATATTAAATTGATATTAAAGTAATATTGTTAAAAGCCAAAAAAAACTCTTTTCCATACACAACTCCTTTTGTGAAAATTGTCTTTTTAGGAAATCTTCTTTCCCCCAAAAAACTATTACTAGCAGATTATATTCTTTGATGAATGGAATATAATCCTAAGGACTGCTATTGTGCAACAAAGGAATTAGCAATGGTCCTTGGGATTCAACAATGGTTTGCTCAAGGAGATCTAATATCTGCACAGATATTGATCAAATAGCTTGGCCATTAGAAGATGAATAAAAATGCTTTTTTCATGTTTAGATCTTTTCTTACATTAAACAAACTCAAATCTTCAACAAAATTCTTTCTTTCCAATAAACTACATATTAGTTAAGAAACAGTATTTTATTTTTTCAAAGTTTTTTGTTTTCTACTGATAATAACTAGTAAATGATTCTCATATTCTCTGACTAGTCATTAGTTCTTACCAATTTTTTCATCAAAAAAAACTGAACTCAGTTTACTTCCATCAAAAAATTTACCTTATACAAAATACTAATCATATTTTGTATCATAATAATACAATCCAAACATTAAAACAATAATACTTTACTATTAAAACAAACACAACTACATGTGACTGGATTGGAAGAGTATATGATCAGTATCCTGCATGGGTTCCAGTCATTTGACTTATTAACATACTTACTCTAAAAACACAACCATATCTCACTACACCTAACTATACTAACTTACTTATTATCTCAACAATGTTACCATTAAAGAAGAAAGACAGCCAAAGACTAATCAATGTAAATAAGAGCAATCTTATTTTGAGTGGAAGTGAAATACCAGGGAGTTGTATCCCGTAATCTGGCAGCTTATGCCAGTGCTTTGCTACTGCTGTTGAAGTTATGTCCAACTGTTGAAAAAAAAGCCTTGAATCTAGATAGACATATTGAATATGTATCCTGCGGAAGAAATTGTTAACAAAAGATAATACACTTTAAATTCTATTATATGTTGATACTTCAAATATGGCAATCTAGCCCGTAATGTTTTTTTTATTAGAAGTAAATAGTTCTTTTCTTTTTCCCTACTATAGAGTTTTTTAGAAATATATCTACTACAATAGGTGATAGACTAATATGTATACAATGTATCCATATATCTTATATCTTTTTTTTTTAATGTTAAAGTGAGGCATTACTCATGATTTTTATTAATATGGTAAAGTTCAACTTGTACACGATTAATAATAAGATATGAATTATATCGCTATAGATATTAGCCTACTACCTATATAAGATAGATATATCATTGAAAAACCTTTGAGCAAGGAAAACTTGAGAAACTATCTATCATGAAAAAATAAAAATAAAAAGCATTTTGGGCAAGATCACCATTGTATGTTTAAGTATTGAAAAGAGTGTTATTGATATGTAAGTATTGTAATCGCTATTAGATGTGGTTCCTGATTCTTTCCATATAAGATCAGTCAGACGTCAGCGTTGTGCAAGCCATATGTAACTTTTGGGTTTGTATTATGTTTGGAGATGTGAATTGTGGTTGTTGTCTGATGATTGGTTAGTTTTTATGTTGATGGGTTGGGTATTGACACCCGTTCCAGTATTATGTTGTGTTGTTTTGTTGTTGAAAGTTGTTGGAGCCATACTGGAACCTGCGCAGGGCACTGGTTACGTGCTCTCCCAATCCAGTAGGTTGTTGTGTTGTTTTGATATAAAAGGATAGTACGGAACATGATTGGTGTTTTGTGTGTCATAGATCTTTTGATAGGGGCAAACTGATTTCGGTTTTTTGTGTGAAAAAATTTTTATGAAAAAATTTGAGGGTTTTGAATGTAAAATATTGGTGAGAACTAATGACTAACCAGAGGATATGAAGAATCTTTTACTAGTCATTATCAGTAGAAAACAAAAACTCTAAAAAAATAAAATACTGTCTCTTGTGTATATTTATGTTTGAGTGTTATTTGGTGTTTTTTAAGGATTGTAGCCATTTGTGTAAAGGAAGGCCTAAACATGAAAAAGCTTTTTATTCATCTTCTAACAACCAAGCTGTTTGACCAATACCTTGTGACGGGATTAGACCTTCTTAAGTGGGCAGCCATTACAGCCCTTCCGGAGACCATTACTGGATCCTGCTACTCAATAGCAGTCCTTAGGATTATATTCTGCTCTCAAAAAATATAATCTGCTAGTCAAAGTTTTTTGGAAGAAAGAAGATTTCCTAAAAAGGCAATTTTCATGAAAGGAGTTGTTTGTGGAAAATAGTTTTTTTTTACCTATTTAAAGTTATATATAGTAAAACTTAAAAAAAATTAAAATTAAAAGAAAAAGATACTATATAAGAAAAGATATTAAAAAAACTAATTATAAAACTTATGATATCTAGAATATTATTAATGCCTAGACACATCACTCTGATAGTTCCACTTTCTCGAAATACTGTTACACTTATCAAAATGGCCAGGCTATATGCCATAGTATATAATAGTATTAATAATATATTTTCTTGATAGCTGATTGAATATAATTGTATTATTGTTATTGATTTATTTATTAATATTTTGATTATTGTAAAAGTAGTAATTATTATACACTAGTCAAAATAGCATCATTTAGTTTTAGTTTTTTTTTTTTTTGTAATCAAACAAGTATTTATTGTGTTTATTTAATCTTATAAAAGAAGATATAATTGTTTAAATTTAGATATTTATGTATAAATTAATTACTTATACTTGAATACCTGTCTTAGATTATTAATCTCTAGATATAATTTTGAAGATGAATAAAGTTGCTCCCTTTCATTTTCCATTCCTGGGAAAATTCAAGTTTATCGTTTACAGTTCATCACTACAGTTCACCTTGGCAACATCTTGATTACGTTATATTTCTAACCATTTTCTTCCTTCCTTAATTTTATTCCATAACACCTTTACAATCCCTAGTATCTGATCTGACCCTTCCTTTGTCAACAAGGCTTCTCCTGATTTGGGTTCTAGTGAGTCTTGAAGGATCTTCTTTCCTTTTCTTTTAGGATTCTGAAAGTGGCCCGGGTCTTGATTGGAAGAGAAATTGGTCTTACCTTTGCCCTTTTCTAAAGAGTGCTTTTTATATTCTTGTACCTTTTCACATCTTGGGTTTCAGATTAATTGTCTGATTCTCTTATATCAAAAATCCGAAATCTTGTTAAGGATTTTTTGGGCTGACATTTTGGGAATCTTCATGGGCCAAAGTAAATTAGTCCATTCTTTTGAATCTTCTTTTATCCAGAGGCCAATGACTATATTGATCAGTTTCTTAATCGAATCAGACTTTTCAATTTTCCATTTGTTTATGAGTTCGATTATTGCTATAAGATTTGTATCATCTTTCTTGTTCATGTATTGTGGTATCCATGACTTGATAAGCTTGTTTTGAACCTGACTCCATATGTCCTTTTTGATTTTCTATATCTCCTTACATGTTAAAAGATAGTCTAGGGTTTCTTCCTGAAGATAATACAATACACATAAGCTGTTAGGTATTTCTAAGGCTCCTCTTTTAATTAAGGTATCCATGGTTGGAAGCTTGTTGTGAATGAATTTGGCCTTGAACATTCTACTCCCTGTTGATTTTATGGATGTTGTTAAAGATCCTTTCCCTTTGCTAAGATTTTATAATCCTTTTCAATCGAATTTCTCCAGATTTTAGATTTCTTCTTTTTACCTTTATTATATTCAGTTTTGTGATATCCATTGCATTAGTACTTCCCTTTCATTGTAGTTCTTTAAAAATATCCTGGTTGAGATGTCAATGGGAATCCTATTCCATTCTGGCACCATGATTGCGATTGCTGTTGATAAATGTTCCTATTGAATTTCTGGTTCCTTCTTAGCCATTTTTGCTAATTAATCTACCTGGTTGTTTAAAGCATCTTTACTGTAGGCTTTGACTTTCGTGAGCTTGAAATGCAGATTCTTTTTGCTGACAATGCTGATTAGTCTTGACCAAAGTTGCCAATTTGACTTTTTTATTTACTTCTTTAATACAAAATAGCATCATTTAGTATATTACTATTTATCAAATATTCAGATATATAATTATTCAGTATAATATTACTTAACAACAATTCAGTATATGTCAAATTATAAAATAATATTTTATTTTTATTTAATTTGCTAATATTTACCAATTATTTAATATATTTATATTTGTAAATTAATTATAATAATTGTAAGCCACGCATATATCGCACCTTAGCCCAAAAAAAAAAAATAATAATAATAATTATAAAAAAAAAAATTAAATTAAATTATTTTTAAAAAATTAAATTTAGATACAAATTGTTTTATGCTTAATTATAGCTAAATTTTAGTGTTTTTAAATATTATATTTGTGATTTAGTAAATTACAATCAAATATTTATAAAAATTATATTAATTTGATATTTTATATCTAAATGAAATAAATTAGTCAAAAATATTATAAATAGAAATATATATTCATGTTTAATTGGATAAAATATAGTATTTTATAATTCAACATTTGTTTTATTTTCTGAGTCAAAATGAAATCTCAAATCTGTCAAATTAACTGGTTTAAACCATTGAATAAAAGTCAATTTATAATATACAATATTATTTGAAAAATTAATCAAATATATAAAAAAAAATTGAATTTGTTTCAAATATAAATTGATACTTCTATTATAATTCACAAATCAGGCTAATACAAATGAATCCTTTATATTTTGTAAAATATAAAAAAATCAAAAATTTTGCTTTCTATTTAGCATTTTTCATATTGATTTGTTTTATTCTAAATAATCATCGAATTATTAATATTATTTATAAATGGTTTTTAAAAATTTATTATTTCATATAAAGCCTTATAATATTTGATTAATAGATTCAATATTTCAGCAGGTAATATTAAATTCAAATTCTTTGGATATAATAATTTATTTGAAAATTTTTTTGATTCATTAATAATTGTCTTATGAATATTATATATGTTGTTTAAAAATCAATATAATTTGTCAGCCGAAAATTAATTCAGTTTAGAAATTAAATCAATATTTAATTCATTATTCAAAAATTCAAATCCTATTTTATTCAAATAGGTTGATGTCAAATATAAAATTTGATAGTCATTTATTAATCTTTACATTATTTCTAGTTCAATTTTTCAATAATTATTTGATAAAGAACCTATATTAAAGTTTATTAATAAATATTGTAAGTAATAAAACTAATATATACTAAAAATTTATCAAGTATACTATTCATTTTTTTAAATAAAAAGTATCAAAAAACATATAATGGCCTATAATCATATATGTATTTATACAAATGCAAGAAAAAATGAAAATTTGATATGATTTTTTCTATTTCATATTTTTGTTTAATTAATTTAATAATTGTGATTAATCTTTCATATGCTTTATTTAATGAGTTTTATCTTATAATATAATATATTAAAATTTGACATATTTTAATAAAATTCATTAAAATTTAATAATTTGTATTTAGGGTTTTGATCAGCATCAGTAAATATCATTATCAAATTATCAGTTTCAGTATTAGTATTAATTTTTAAGTTTAAATACTGAACCAAAATTTTCAATAAAATATTAATCAGTTTCAATACTTTTTAAAAGTATCAATTAATAAAGTATCAGTTAATAAAATATTGATTAGTTTTAGTATTTTCTAAAAGTAACAATAAATATTAAGTAAAAATTTTTAATAGAAGTTATATCAAATTATTAATATATAAATATATTATAAAAAAAATTATTTTATTGTTATTAATTATTTTTTTTAAAATGAAAGAATTCAACACTTATATTGAGTTTTTAGAAGAAACCACTTTTATAAATTTTGAATATGAAGAATTTCAAAATAGTTTTGATAGTAATGAAATGTTAGATATCAAAATAGTTAATACTTTAACAAATAGCAGTTTTAAAAAATATTAAAGCTGGATCTGGGCCCATTTTATTTTTAATAAAAATTCATAAAAATCTCAATATAATTACTAAAATCAATTTATTCAATCAAAAAAGACAATACTACTGGTATAGCCAAACATTTTAAAAATAAATATTCTTTATAACTTGAAAAAAACAATTAGTAATTAACATTAGAAAAAACAATATAAAATAAATTAATTTTGATAAGTTATATTAAATATTTTATTTAATTTCAAATTAAAAAAATATTAATTTATTTTTAAATATATAGTGCAGAAAATTTTTGACAATTATTTATAAAATGGATTATAGTTAATAACCTTTTTTTTACAAGTGTTAAATTTTTCGATTTTAAAAATATAATATCTATTTTATAAAATAGAGCTTCAGTTCCTTTAGCTAATACAGTTAAAAATAATCCCTTAATAAAAATAAAAAAAATATATAACAATTTTTACAAGTAATTATATTATATTTAATAAACAAAAATTTATTGAAATTATAATTATATTTATTTTTTATAAAAAATATCAAGTAAAATTTCTTATTAAATAATTTGTCTTTTTTTGAAAATTATAATATATTGGATTTTTGAGAATTGAAAATTAAAAAATATGCTTTTGGATTTTATTAAACTTGAAAGATCATATTCAAGTGATAATATTGTTAAAGGTTTTTTAAAAAGTCTTAATAAATATAATCTTTTAAATAAAATAAGTTATATTTATATTCAAATAAACAAATATATTATTTATTAAATTTTATAAATAAATTTCTAGTATAATAATTGACAATATAAGCAACAATATAACATTTTTTAAAGCAGTTGAAAAAATATTAAAAAAAAATAATATTGAATTTAATGCCAACAATTAATATATATAATGTCTTGTATATGTTATTAATCTGGCAGTTTAAAAAATATTACAAATATTAAATACTAAGAATAATATTATTCAAGATGATAGCAATATATTACAAGATAATAGCAATATATTACAAAATGATAACAATATAATTGTGGATCTTTTATATATTTATTACAATAAATAGATCTCTTTCTGCTGATCCCTTTGCCAACCCAAAAAACAGACGTTCTCAAAAATATTTTTTTATTTTTGATAATAAAGTCTATACACTCTCT
>CAJVPV010004091.1:0-10411 GCA_910591835.1 Acaulospora morrowiae | reverse complement strand
CCTTCACATGGGATTGAACTGATATCTTGTGATCTGACCTGTGGAGCACTAACCACTGTGCTATAGACCCACAGGTCATATATAGCTAGTTATATATAGATAAGTTAACTATAAACATATATATATAATACCTATTGGATATATGTGGCAATGCCTTAAAAAGTTTAGTAGGGATTAGCTAGCAAATTAGCCTAGATGTAGTATTTGTATATAGATACTACTGTAATATCTCATGTACTGAAAGCATATATTTCAATAAAAGATGTGGACATCAAACGTTACAATATATACAAACAGTCAAGTAGCAATACAAAATATATAGAACCAAAAGGGGAAAAACAAGAAAATCACACACATCGTGAATTGGATAACAAGCGAACAAATTAAAATAGTAATCAAGACTAGAAAAGGGAAAACAGAAATAGTAAAAGTAAAAGCACATATGGATATACAAGGGAATGAAAGAGCAGACCAACTTGCCAAAGAAGGTATCCAAACAACGAAAGAATAGGAAATCAACACCAGCACACAGAACAAAAGCCACTATTGCCACATCACATGGAAAGAGACAGTATTGGACACAAACATCAACGAGTTTATCAAAAAGCAGAACAATATTAAATGGATGGCAGAATGGCTTATCCAAAACAGACATATGACATGGATCGCAAGTGAAAAAGAAAAGGAAATAGACTGGAAAGTATCATGGATAGTATAACATCCCACCAAAATATCTGACAAAACAACAAGTAGGCAAGACCACATGAGCCGAAATTTCAGATACAAGTTACTTAACGAAGAGTTACCAACATTCAATAAGCTCAAAGAAAGAAAATCAGAAGTATATAAAACAGCAACTTGCACAAAATGCAACAAAGAAGAATCACTACAATACCTTATACATGAACATTGGAAAGGCACTATTATACAAGAGTATGACAAAGCACTAAAACAAGAAACTAGCTGTAGAGTAGTCAAAAAAGCAAACCAGAGAAAGAAAAGAAAACCACAGATTTACAATACAGAATTTACACAAACAATCATCGCAAAAGGCATATTCATAAAAGAAATTACAGGTTACATTAGAGAAGTGGTAGGAACACGAGTAGAAGAAACATGTAACGCAATCACAACACACATGGAAAAATATTTTAGAAAATTATGAAAAGAGAGATATGAAGAAGCGATAAAGTAGGAAAAAGAAAACGGAATCACAAGAACAGATAAATGAAGGAAAAGCAAGACACAGTCACAGACGCAAAACCACATCGACCAAGAAATCAAAAGAAAGAAAAAAGAAAAATCAAGCAAGTGGAAAGAAAAAATAATGGAGTGGTATACAGAATTCAAATGGAATGCACAAACAAACAACTTCACTAATATTTTATTTACTAATACTAATGGAGCTTTGATACATTAGTTCTGATCAATTTACTATAGAATACTCTATAGTATAAATTAGGTAGCTTAAAGCCGACATTTGGGAAACCCAATGTAGTCCGCAATACAAATAATGAAATTGATATTATAGTATAGTTATAAACAAATGTAATATAATATATATAAACCTTAATAATAATAAAGTATATTGGGCAAGGCCCAGCTAGTGTTTAAAAAAAAAAAAAAAAAAACTATTTACTTATTGCTTAAGTGATACTAATGACACTTATAAAGTGGATTTATATTTTTTGAAGGAACCTATCTAAGAAATGAAAACCCTATCACTAGTTTTAAACCATTTAATCTACTGGTTCAATTTTTATATAAAAACAGTAAATACTGCTAACTATTTTTCTAAGTTACTTATTACATTATATCTTTTTACTTATATGTCATATAGCAGAGAAGCTGCAATATAATACATATATCTCCTAGTGAATGCTTCAGTTTTTGATCCACTGTTTGGTACTAACTATCAAATCTAGAGACTCTTATAGCCGAGTGGAGTACAACTCTTTAAAGATTATACAGGTCATATTAAGCAAGTTCTCAAGTTTCTTAATCTTCTAATAAACACTCCAGTTACAAAACTGGTTGACATAGGTTGCCAAATATAGGAGTATAAATATCAAGCAGGATACAACTTCTATATGCATAAACTATTTGGAAAGAACCATGTTATACAAGATATTAGTGTTAATACAATGCTTTCTTTAAAGCTTCCTTATTCAACAGTCAACAGAAAAAGGATTGGCAGACTAGAATTGATTAAAATAAAGTATAGTCCAGTCTGTACTTTCAAATATGTGGGTGGTTCTATGGCTCTTTTTGTTAGATGATTATTGTAGCACCATTCAAATAATCATTACACTATTATATTTTAATAGAAAGATCACAATCTCAACACCTGCTGAATCAGTATGTAAAATGACTTCTTATAAAAAACAGCATATAACAGATTATAGTGCCAGATACCATATTAATTCTGTTTAATACCTTTATATAGGATTGAACTGGTATATGGAGTACTAACCATTGTACTATAGACTTATAAATTATATATTTAAAATTTTTTTATAGTTTTATTAAATTTTTTTTTATTAATCTTACTTAAGGCTTAGAAAAATATTAAACTGATATTAAAGTAGTATTGAAATAGTATCAATCTATAGTAAATTTAATATATAAATTATGACCTATTTACAAGAGGGTGAAAGAAGTATTGAACATTTTTTTTAATTGATAAAAAAAATTACAATAGGTGAACAAAAGTTTATGGACAACTTTAAAAATTAAAAATTAAATTAAATTAATAAAAAATTAAATAAATAAAAAATATATTTAAAATCTTTAAAAACTAAACTTTTAAATAAAAAAATTTCAAAAAAAATTATACAATAGTTTTTGAGAAAAAAAATTTTAAAATTTTTTTCAAATTTCTTATTTAACAGGTAAAATACTGTATGTAAAAAAAAAAATAAAAAAAAATTTTTTAAATATCTAATTACATATTTTTTTATTATTAATTTATATTTTATTGATTTATAGATATCTACTTAGCTAATTATATTTTTTTTAATATTTTGTAGCCCCTTTTTAGCCGTAATACAAGCCATAATATGACGTGGTATACTCTTGATCAATTGTTTGCAGTATGCCAGATCGATCTCATTCCAACATTTTAAAACACAATCCTCAAGCTCTATTAAATTATTAGGTTTGGTCTCACGAACCTGAACTTTAATATAATGCCAGAGGTTTTCAATCGGATTAAGATCTGGACTTCGAAAAAGCCAGTCCATAACTTGAATATTTTTATTAGCAAGAAATTTCTTCGTAATTTTCATGGCGTGTGGTCTTGCATTATCGTGTTGAAACCAAAGGTGGCCACTATGATCCCAATTGGTTTTATCAAAATTTCGAAGGGCTGGCAAAAGATGATCTTGAAGAGTTGTGATATATGACTTCACTATAAGGGAAAAAAGGTAAGTCGAATTTTTTTTTTTTACAGTAAATCGAAAAAATTTTTTTTTTATTTAATAAATATTTTATCTTACCTTTAACTGAGATGCGAAGAGAAACAAAGGGGCCAACACCGAATCATGAAAAATATCTCCAATGCATACAGCTTAAGCTATGGTTAATAGTGGCAGAAAGGCATTCAGTATTCCATTCTTCGTGTGGACTATACCAAACATGACATTTACTTCCTTGCTGGAATTGAGTAAACATAGACTTATTGCTCCAGACTACTTTTTTGAAGTCTTAAACGATTCAGTCTTTACATGCAAGGCATCAGGTAAGTTAGTCTTCAATATTTTTTTTTGAAAGGAAGGGCTTGGGCGGGTGATACAGTTTCTTAACTGTTCTTTATGCAAGGTTCGACAGATAGTTTTTTCAGATACTTGGATTTCCATTTTGGCTATAAAAAGATTAGTTAGTTTTGCGGCAGTAACACATCTGTTACCCTTTTTGCTGATAACAAGTTTTTTTAGGGTGATACGAGCACGTTTATTGAGAAGTTGTAGTTATCCCAATTATCCTGATCATCGCATTCGTGATTCCGTGGATCCAGTTTCAATAAAATGCTTTATAACATTACCTACCATACTTTTTTTGCATCTGACATTGGCTGCGATATTATGATAGGTATCTTTTTTTTTGTAACCATAAATAATGGCCGCTTTTTGTTCAGAAGTTAATTTTTTATTAGCAGGCATTAGTGGTTACATAAAAATTGAAGTGAAATTTTCAAGTAAATAAAAAAAAATTTTATTTATATAATAATACATTTATAAAAATTGAATATGTTCATATATGTATTGAATATATTTTTTATTAATAAAGTTAAATTAGTTTTTAAATTAAATTTTATTTAAAAAAAAAAAAAAAGTTGTCCATAAACTTTTGTCCATTCTCTGTATATCATTATTTTTAAACTCTATTTAATTATTTATATAATAATTCTAGTATTTTGTGTAACCTTTCTTTGATGCAATAATAGCTTAAACTCTTCGTGGCATTGATTTAATTAAATTTCTATAATAACTTGCTGGTTTGGCTTCCTATTCCTCTTTAATACATTTTCTAATTGTAATACTTGAAAGCTGTATTTTACGTTGACGAATTTTAATCTTGATATATGACCAAATATTTTTAATAGAATTTATATTGGGATTTTAAGCTGGCCAAGATAGAAGCTCAATTTTTTAAGAAGACAAGAAAAGATCTTGTGACTTTCACAATATAAACAGGTGTGTTATCTTCTTAAAAAAAAAATTTTTTTTTTATTTTTTTTGTATGCAATTTAATTGTAGAAACAGCATACTCTTCAAGAATATTATGATACATGGAGCCTGTAATATGATCAACTAGAGAAATTAGTGGACCCAATCCAACCCAAGAAAAACACCTTCAAAACATATAACCTGGACTTTTTTTTACTGTAGCCAAAATGTAATCTTCATGAAACTCTTCGAATGATCTATGCCAAACATATCCAAAACCTGAAGTTTGAAATTGTGTATAAGTAAATTTGTCCAACCAAATAATTTTTTTAAAATTCTTTTCTTTTCAATATTCATGATCAAGTATCCAAAAAAGATGTTTGACTTTATTTTCTTTTGAAATTAGTAGTTTGCAGTGGAAAATTTATAAGCAAACTTCTTTTCTGACTAATTCTTTGATAATGGTTCATGTAAAAATATTTATGTTTTTTTTTAGATAGGTTTAATGAATTGGAAAAGAGTTTGGTGCTGAGAATTTTTATTTCGAATTATTGAAGCCTTGAGATATTTGCATACAGATTTACCAAGAATTTTTGAACAACCTGTTTGTTTTTTAGACAATGTTTTAAGTTTATATACTTCTAAAATATGTATTAAAGAAGAGCAGGAACAATTCACAGCTTTAGAAATCTTAATATATATATGGCCAAATTTTTTTGCTGTAATAATTCCACTTTTTTGACTTTCTGTTAATTCTTTTCCATGGCATATTGATGCAATAAAATTTAAAGAACAGTTTTTAAAGAAAAAATTATATATGACTTTATAACTCTTAGATATATTATACGAAGATGAAATTTGTTTTGGTTATAAATTATTATTATAAATAAATAATTTATTAATAAATATAGTTACTGTTGGGCTGGAAAATGGCGAGTCAGTCACTTGCCTGGTCCAAAGTTGGAGTTATGAAAGGTAAGTCGAGGTGTGTAAAATTGATTTTAGCCGAGATTTTGTTATTAACAGCTTTTCTCTTCTTTCCCGGCACTGGCTCTTCTCTTGATAACCCCGGGTTATGTCCTATAGTGGCGATTATCCTTCCTTAATTGGTGCGTACTTGAAAAGGTAAGTTGTTAATTACGATATTCCTTTTTTGGTGACTCAATTTTACTAATCGTTTCTTTTTAATTGCTGTTCCTATCTTATTATTGTTATTTTCATTTGTACATTGGCATCACTATTTATGTTATTCACAAAAAGGATAAGAAAAACAATTAAGGGAAAAATAGACTATCGGAGCTAAAATAAAATATCAGGTAAGTCATCTAAGCTTTAATGACTACATTTTTCATGTTGATTATTAATACTATTCTACAATTTTCAGGGTACGCGCCGTGCCGATCATGGTACGTGACTATACCATGTGACTTTTCCCAGGCTAACATTACCAAAATCAATTAAATCTTATAATATAAATATATTTTATAACCTACAAAACATCCAATACTTCTTTCACTTCTCTGTATATAAATTTATAGTAAAATTAAGTATTGAACTGATATCAAAATAATGTCAAAATGTTATTATTAGAAGTTCTAATCTTATTTTTTATTAAATTTCTTTACTTGAAATATTAATTAATATATATAAAATTTAAAAGTATAAATAAAAGATATTATAGAAAAAAAAAATCAAGTTATTATAACTTTAAATATTTAAAGCTTTAAATAAAATATAAAAACTATTCAATATATAATTATTAAGAGTTTTTTTTTTTTAAAATATATATTGTTTCTAATAAAATATCAACAGATTAGACTATACAGAGGGTACTTATATTATTATAAATACTTTTTATTATACAATAAAATAAATTAATAAGCAAAAAAAATATTTATTATACTAAATAAATATTTTTATAATAAGTTAAAGTATATTATATTTAAATTTCATGTAATTGTAATAATTCACTTGAAATTTATAATTAAAAAACCTTTGTACTACAAATTATGATCAAACTGAAATTACAAATCAAACAAAAATCCTTTTTTTTTTAAAAAAAAAAAATTCAAAGCTAATATTAAGTTTTAATATTTTGTAGGGCCTTCATTAGCAGCAATATAAGCTACAATATAATCTGACATACTATCTACTAATTAGTGACAAATTTCTGATAAAACATCTCGCCAGGCTTGTTTAACAAGAATTTCAAAATCAATAAGGTTACTAGGCTTTGATTTGTGATACACAGATATCTTGATCTTATGCCAAAGATTTTCAATAAGATTCAAATCAGGGCTTTGGGCAGGCCAGTCTAATATACTAATCTTGTGATCTTTAAAAAATGTAGTAGTAATTTTTGAAATATGGATAGTGTTACAAATCATTAGTTGGAAAATTTGAAATTAATCAATCAAAGTATAGGAATTTTTAGTTGCAATTAGTTGATTATAATTAAAATAACTAATCAATTAGAAAAATTTTGACCAACTAAGATCACTAATGTAAGATCTTGGGTAAAATAAAGGATAACTAGGATTTGTGTTTCCTGGATATTTTTTTAAGGTGGTTATGACATATTTGTGCAAAATCTCAACATATAAAGTCCCAGTGACATTATTAATTAATGAAACTAGAGAATCAGTTCCATGCCAAAAGAAACAGCCCCAAAACATATAGCTAGAGCTTTGTTTAACAATACAGCTTAGGCATTTAGCATTCTATTCCTCATGTGATTCATGTCAAATTCAGAAAAGAACTTGCTAAAAAAGCTGAATAAATGTTTCATCTAATTAAAAAATATGTCTGAAGTGTCAGGTGGTCCAGTTCTTGCAAGCAAGACACCAGATAAGTCTGTTTAATGTATTAATAATAGAGATTAGTGGTTTCAGGTATGCAATGCAAGATCTTAAATTTTCTTTTTTTAAGGTATGATGAATAGTTTTTTTTAATATATGGAGTTTGATTTGAGCAGTAAAAATAATGGCAACTTGAATAACATTTAAATGACAATTTTTATTAGTTACAAGAGTTTTAAGGACAGAATGATCAGAAGTGATAAGAAGCGGCAGACATTCAGGATGTTTTCTTTGCAGTTTAGTAGTTTCTGCCTTACAATACTTATTTATAATATTTTCCACAAAAGACTTCTTATAGCTAATATTAGCAACAATAATATGATATGAATCTTCTTTAAAATAACCATAAATAATGACTCTTTTTTATGCAATAGTTAAATCTTTTTCATTACCCATTAAATTTGATTCTTATTTTTTTAGCTAAAAAAAGATAAAAACATAATTTTTTTTATTTAAAAAAATTAAAAAAAATAATAATACAAATTAATATGTTTTCATTTATATTTTTATTAAATAAAAAATAAAAAGAAAGAAATAAATAAATAAATAAATAAAAAAAAAAAAACTCTTTCCCACTCCCCCTTCTGCGCTTGAAAATTTTCTTTTTAGGAAACTTTTCGAATTGCCTATTTTTTTCTTCACCTTTCCCTTCCCCTTCCCTTCTCTTGGTTACAAACCTTTTATTCCCTTCTCCTTCTCTTCTCCCTCTCTTCTCCCTCTTCTTTTTGTACCCTTTCCCTTCCCTTTCTCTTTTCTCTTCTTCCCTGCCGAAGTTAGGTTTTTCCTTCCTCCTGAAGTTTTTTCTCTCTAGGCCTCTCCTTCCTTTCAAGAAAACCGTGTCTCATTTCATCACTCCTCTGGCCAGTCGACTCCATTTTCTCAAGGGAAAAATAAGAAGTGGCAACCTTCTCCAAGAAGTGGGCTTCGACAAGATTTTCTCTTCCATGTTTTTCTCAGAAAAAGGATGGATGGTTTACCCCCTCCAAAAGATCAGCATGACCATCATTACCAAATCTGGCGTTGTTTACTTGTTGACGGCTAGACTAGATACGTCTAAGAAACCGGTGCACACTATTATTGGCTGAATCTCTAGGTGCTGTGCCTTATGGGAATCTAGTAGGACAATACGTGAAGACCAGAGATTCTAGTTACCCCCGCAAACAGAGCTGGTGACGTCAATTGCTCACTCCTCGACAATGTAGGTCTTATGTGCAAGGTTAGGTAACGATGCCTATAAGAAAACCACATTCAACTCTATCCACTGGACACTTCCACCACACTTGGAAAGTGGATATGCCAAATCCTTTTTGTGACTTGGAGGCCAACCTGCATAAAGTGGTTGCAGCATTAAGGTAACCATTAACTAATCAAACTCCGGCAGTAATGCCATCACCGACTCCTCTTGCCGTACATCAAGCCATATTTGGAAAGCAAGGATGCTAATCCTACTCATGACTTGGAGGCCTACCTGTAAAAATATGGCTGCAGCGCCTTCATGTGTTTAGGTAATCAACTATCTCTAGGATACTAGACGCCACTCAAGACGTTATATATAGGTTTTGAATTTCATTTTTCTATATGTCTTGGGGGCGCCCAGAGCAGGGTAGAGGGCCATTGAGCCTGGCGTTTAACTCTACTAAGTTTAGAGAGACGTATATCTTTTTTTGTAAAATTGTAATTATTATAAAGTTACAGTAAATAAACTAAAAGGATCGTTATCCTGCTCTTTAATAAAAAAAAAAAAAAAAAAAAAATCAATAATACTATATAAATATACACAAAAAACAATATTTTATTTTTTTAGAGTTTTTGTTTTTTACTAATAATGACTAGTGAAAGATTCTCTATATCTTTTGACTAATCATTAGTTCTTATCAATATTACACATCCAAAACCTTTTAAACCTTTCAAAAAATTTCCTTACACAAAAAATCAAAATCAATTTACTCCCACCAAAAGATCTACAACACACAAAACACCAATTAAATTTCGTACTACTTTTTTATATCAAAATAACATAACAATCTATTGGATTGGGAGAACACATGACCAATGTTCTGCATGGATTCCAGTATAGTTCCAACAACTATTAACAATAAAACAATATAATATAACATTGAAACAGATATCAATACCCAACCCACTAATATAAAAACAAATCAATTACCAAACAACAATTGCAATTCATATCTCCAAACACAAACTTAAGAGTTATATGTGACTTGCACAATGCCGACGTCTGATTGAACTCATATAGTATGTTCAGGAACTACATCTAATAGTGATCACAATACTTACATATCAACAATACTCTTTTACAATACTTAAACACAAAATAGTGATCCTGCCCAAAATGTTTTTTTTATTTTTATTTTTTCACAATAGATAGTTTCTCAAGTTTTCTTTGCTCAAAGATTTTTTAATAATATATTTATCTTATATAGGTGATAGGCTAATATCTATAGTGATATAATTCATATTTTATTATTAATTATGTACAAGTTAAACTTTACTATATTAATAAAGATTATGAGTAATACCTTACTTTAACATTAAAAAAATTTTTATTTTTTTAAACTTTGAGTTAAAAATGGATCTCTAAATTAAAAATAAAAATATAATTTAAATGTTTTTTATTATTAAAAAAGTTTTTTTTTAAATATAAGATTAAAAAATAACTACATGTTTTTTATAATTTAAGCCACTTAATCCAAATGTTTTTTGAATTATATCTCTATTAAAATAATAAATAAATAATTATGTCTCTTTAAAAGGGATATAATTGATCTATAAAATTGAGATTTTTGGTAAAAACTCTTTCCGCTGATCCCTTTGCCAACCCAAAAAAACAGACGTTCTCAAAGATATTTTTTATTTTTGATAATA
>CAJVPV010004090.1:0-10412 GCA_910591835.1 Acaulospora morrowiae | reverse complement strand
GAAGATAAAAGTTATATAATTTTGATTAGCCAAATTATATACTTTTTTGACGAATGATTGACGAGTGGCATTATGCCGAATAAATCCATTTCAACTAATGTAATAGTTGTACAGAGGTTTCTTGAGCGTATCTAATCTAACTGCTGATCAGTAAACAATGCTGGGTTTGGTAATGATGACCATGTCAATCTTTTGGAGGGGGTAAGCCATCTGTCCTTTTTTTGAGAAGCCATAAAAGAGAAAAAATTCCTAAAGCTCATGTCCTAAGAAAGGTTATCGCTTCTTGATATGGTCCTTAAGAAAAGGGAGTCAACTGATCAGAGGAGTGATGTTATGGAGACAAAGTTTTCAAAAGAGAGAAAGGTCTAGAGAGAAAAACCTTTAGGAAAAAAGGGAAAACCTAGCTTTGGCAGGAAGAAAAGAAGAAAAAAGAAGGAAGGGGTAAAAGTAAAAAGAAAGAATATATAGAAAAGAAAGAAAAAATAGGAGAAGGGAAATAAAGAGGTATGGGAAGGGGGCATAAAGAGAAGAAAAAGAAAAAAACGAAGAAAAAATAAACAACTCAAAATTTCCTAAAAAGGAAAATTTCAAACACAGAAAGGGGAGTAGAAAAGAGTTTTTTTTTATATTAGATAAAGTTATTTTGATATTATTATTATTATTATTATTATTATTAAATAGTAGCATAAACCTTGCTTAGCAAACTTTATTAAGATTAATATTTACATATATTTATACATATTATTATATAGAACTATACTATAACATTAATTTATTTTTATATATGCTAAACTATATGGGAATTTCTCCATATATCAGTTGTTGCTATTAACTTTTCCTACTGGATAGAGATTAATACAAACATGCCAAAGCCTTGCTTATTTGCCAAGTCACTGGTGAATTTACTAACTGTTTTATTTATTGAGAAGGAATTAAAAAGAAATAAAGAGGTACACTGGAAATAATATCCTTTATATAGTAAATAAAGCTACATAATATTTGTTTGCTCTATTGAAGATAAATCTCTTTGCTATTATCTGCAGTTGGGCTAATTATTTAATTTTTTACCTGTCTAAATAATACTCAAGAACATTTAATGTAGACTTATAATGGGTTCTTACTGCCTGAACAGTGACTTATAGTACTCTTGCACAAAGCAGATCTTACTGTCAAATGCCTTCTCAGGATAAACATCACTAGACCAGTTTATTACTGAATTGGGATAAAACTAGAGTAGGAATTTGCAGAAAGATGCTGAATATTAGGGAAATGATTATCAAATCTGCTTATCAAAAACTGACACCTCATACACCTTGCAACTTCCAGCAATCATTATAACACCAACTGGATGATCATTACACTATAACACCTTTTCTGAAAATCACAATCTTAATGTTCACTAGATTAACATGTAAACTGGCTTCTTATGTGAAACAGCTCTTTTATAGGTTATGGCACCAAATATTATATTAATTCTATTCAACTGCCCTTACATGAGGTTGAACTAATATCTTGTAATTTGACCTGTGGAGTGTTAACCACTATACTATGGATTTACAAGTCTAAAGTTAATTTGATATTAAAGTTAATTATTATTTATTAGCCTTAAGTTCTAAAGATAAATCTTATTAAAGAGTCAATACTAAATATAAAAAATAAAAGATTGACTTTATTTTGATATGGTTTGGATTTAATAAAACAATTTGAAATTAATATTTCTTTTCAAATAATTTACATTACTAAATAATATTTTTTTTTTTTTTTTTTTTTTTTTTTTTAAAGTGCATCAGCAATAATTGTCTGGCTGAGTATTTATTCAATAACGATGTTTACATATATCTTTTGACATTACTATCTAGGATTATGCTATAACGTATCAGTTATTAACTATATCCAATACTTATCAGAATTGCTTCAAATAATGACATTTGCTGTAGCTTGTTTCTAACTATATTAGGTATAGAGACTAATCTACTGGATAAAGGTATTCCTTTGTTGGACCAGTAGTGTGTGTTTTCACTAGTAGTTGGACAGCTTTATTTTCTAACTGGGGAGGAATTAAGGAGAAGTTGAAAGGGGGCACTAGGGGTAATATCTATGGTGAATAAAGCTACATAATCACTGCTTGCTCCATCGGGGATAAATCCCTTTACCACCACCTGCAGCTGTATTAACCATTTAATTTCTTACCTATCCAATGATACCTAAGAATGTTCAAGGTACTTATAACTGATGCTTACCACCTGAATACCAACTTACACATTGCAGGGAACAGGACTTATAACCAGAAGCCTTCTTTGGATAAGTACTGCCAGACCAGTTTATTACTGGATTGGGATAAGACTAGGGCAGGGATCTACATGAAAGACACCGGATATTAAGGAAAGGATCACTAAACCTGCTCATCGAAAGCGGACACCTCATACACCTTGCAACTTCTGGCGATCATTGTAACACCAACCGGATGATCGTCGCACCACGACACCTTTTCTGGGGATTACAATTCCAACGTCTTACTGGATCAACGTGTGAATGACTTCTTATGGGAAACAGGACTTAACAGGTTATGGCCCCAGATACCATTTTTAATTCGGTTCAACCACTTTTACCTGAGGTTGAACTGATATCTTGTGATCTGACCTGTGGAATGTTAACCACTACACTATGGACCCACAGGTCTATTACTAAATAATATAATTATTTATACTATAATTTAAATAATATATTGATTCTAAAAGTTTTTTTTTAATATAATTTGGATATAATAATTTATAAATTAATATTTAACTTATACATCAAGAAATTTTTTAACAAAGATCTTTGAAAATTTCCAATCATAAAAAATTTACAAATTTTTATTTTAAAAAAATTTAAAAATCTTCAAAATAATAATAATTATATTAAAATAAATAATTATTTAATAAATAATTATTATTTTTATTAAATTTTGAAATTATATAAACTAAATTAATTTTACAAAAATCTTTATTAAAAGGATAATTATTTTTAAGAAAATTTAAATCCTCTGTGAAATTTTAAAAGTAAATGACTATTAATTAATAAAATAAAATATTATAAAAATATCTTTAAAATATTCTATATATCTTCAATATAATTTGAAATAGTAAAAAATTTTAACTTATTTGAATCTTTATTAGACTTATTATTAGAGTTTATAATTAAAATACATTTGTTAATATGTCTTATATAAAAGAAATATTTTAAAAAAGTGTATTAACAAATTTGATATTTGTAATTTATTTTAAAAATCTTCAAAAGAATTTAGAAAATATATGAAATAATTAATAAAATATTAATTAATTTTGACCAATCAAAAATTTAATTATAAGTTGTAATAATTATAGCAATAAAATAATTTTATTTTTATACAATTACTTAATAATTTATATTTATGAAATAATTTTCAAAAGGTGATAAAAAAAGGGTTGCAATCATAATATAATATAATTTCTTGAAATTTGTATTATATAAGGTTTTTAAAGTTCTTATTTTTTTTTAATGTTAAACAAAAAACAAAAAATATGTAAAATATTTCAAAAACTTATTTCTGGTTTTTTTGAAAAAAGAAAAGAAAAAAGTCAAAAAAGTACTTCAAAGTTTTAAAAAAACAATAAGTATTTAAAAAACTCCAGAGTCAGCTAATAAATAAAGATTCTTGACTCTTATCAAAATAGAAATAGAAATATTTCAAAAGTAATTGAGATCTTTTAAGTATGTTTTCAAATTTTCTTTTGATATATCAGTATAAAAAATATTTAAAAAAACTTCAAATATATTTAAAAATTTGTTATAATTTAAAATAAATACCAACTTATATATTTAGTTCCTAATAGAAATATTAAAAGAATTATAAAATCCTATAAAAGTCTTTATAAAAAAATTAATCAATTGTTAAAATGGCAAAAAATTATAGAAAATAAAGTTACTTGTCTAAAAAATAAAATTTATATGAATTAGCATTTAATTATCAAACATAATTTCATTAAGGTCTGATTTATTTTAAAGATTTTTAAAAATTTATATTTTATTTAAATAGCACATAGTCAAAAATATGGTTCTGAAAATTGGAATTGAACAGAATTGCAAGGAATCACATAAGATTTAGAATATTATTAAAAATGATAATAGAATATACTTCACTTATTAAATTTAATATAAATTTAAAAGGCAAATACAGAATTGAAGAAAATCATTAGGATCCTTAGTTAAGAGTATTGTAAAACAAGTATTTTTTGAAAAAATATATCTAGAATCTAAAGATTTTTATCAAACAATCAAAAAATTTTTTCAGTAAAAACATTTAAAGTTTTATAAAGGATTTACAAGTAAATACTAGAAAACATATTATAAAAAGCATATTTATCAAACAATAATTCTTTTTTTTTTTTTTAACTAGAGAGGCCTTGCCCAACATACTTTATTTAGTTTATATATGTATTTCTTGTTACAAGACTTACTATTTATAAACTATTCTAGATGCATATTTTGCTATATTGATTTGACTCCATATTGGCTTGTTACTATTGACTTATCTTGCGGCTTATGTCAAGGCTAACGTGTCAAGACTCCGTTAGTATTGTTATTGTATGAATAATAAAAGAAATTAAAATTTATTATGTTTTTTTCCTGGTCTAGCCAGTTCTCTAAGAGTTTTTCTTGTAGTCTTCTTGCTTCTTCCATTCTTTCGAGTGGTGACCTGTGCTGCTTTGTGTATGTGGCTTGGATATCGACTTGGAGTCTTCATTTTTTTCCCTTTTTTCTCTTCTGCTTATATTTTCTTCTTTTTTCCATTGCTGGAATCTCTCACATCTGTGGATCCAAAGTTCTTGGAGTTTCTCTGTCATTCTGTTTGTGACTGTTCTCAGTATATCTTTGATTTTTTTCCTGTTGATTTGTCCCACCAGCTTAGTAAGATCCTTTTTGTAGATTCCCTTGATTATATATCTAATGGTTCTTTCTGAGTCGTTGATGATAAATTCAAGTTTTTTTCTCCAGTTCCTTCTTCTTTCTTGCATTTCTATTCTGCTTGCTATTTCTTCTTTTAATATTTGTAGGTATGTAGTTCTAATCTTATCCCTGTAATGTTTGCTGAACACGTGTTCTGTGGTTTCCCATCTGTTGCACCAAGAACATATTTTGTCTTTGTATATGTCTGGCCTTCTCTTATTTAGCTTGTCCTTGGTGGAGAGCTCTTTGTTAAGTAGTTTGTATCTGAACCCTTTGTTGTTATGATCTTGTTGGTTGATATAAAAACTTGTAATCTTTGATGGTGACAGGCTTGCCCACGTTCTTTTCCAATCTATCATTTTCTTATTGCCTGTGTTTAGCCATGCTTTGTGTCTCTTTTGTGTTGCCCATGTACTGATTCACTTGCTATTTTGCTATTGCTTCATGAATCCATTGGTTCCTATATCCAGGTCTTTACCATTCCATTGTAGCATGCCTATTATTTCTTTTATGTATTGATAGTTTATACCTATGATGTGTGTATAGTCGAGCTTAGGGCTCTGAAAAAGTACCGAACTGGTATCAAACTGGTATCAAAATGGTACCAATCTATAGTAAATTTAATATATAGGTTGTGACCTACTCATATGTTTTTATAATAAATTTAAGTATCGAACTAGTATCGAAGTGATATCGAAGTGATATTGTTAGGAGCCCTAGTCAAGCTCATTGTCTTTCTTGGCCAGCTGGTCTGCATGCTTATTGTATTTTTTTTCTGTATGTGCTTTGATCTTTTTCAGTGTTGTTATTGCTATCTTGTCTTTGATCTTCTCCTGTATAATGGTTGTTGTGAGTATATTTGTTCTTTTTGCTATCTTTTGTTTCACTGTAGTTTTTGATTGTATTACCTGAATTGCATCCTGACTATTTGTGAATATGGTTGCTTTTGTTTTTGGATTGAGGAGTGTTATTGCTATCAGTATTGCCATTAACTCTGCTCTTGTGGATAATGGAAAACCTTCGCATCTGCCTTTAAATTTTATTTCTTCCAGTGTTTCCCTGTTGATGATTATGCCTCCTACTCCCATTTTTACTTGATTGTTCTCGTATTTTTCCATGGATCCGTCTGTATATACCTCTATAAATCTCCAATTTTGTAATTGTTCTTGGATATATTCTAGTTCTTGTAATTTTGGCCACTGCAGTTTTAGCATCTTTAGGTTTGGTGTATTTGTTGTTGGTTTGCTGGTGCTGTTGTTGATTTCTATGTGAACCACATTGCCCTCCTCTGGTATTGAGTTGCTCCACCTGTACATCTGTCTGATCGAGTTTGGTGAGGTTTGTATTCGTAGAAGGTTTCCTATTATCTGGTTGAAAGGCTTCAAACTGGTTTTTGTTGTTTGTAATCGCCTTTTTTAGTTGAATATTTCTGGTGCATGTGTTTGTTTTTCCTCCTGTATCCATATTGCATTCTTTGCATTTTTCAATAAGTGAGTCGTCTGCTATTTGTGTAAAGTGTTGTACTCTGAATGAGTTTTCCAGAACCCTAGCCTATTTGTTTACCTTTCCTATATATATGCTTTGATTAATAATAGCAGAAATGTATCTGTGTTTCCAAATATTCTCTTGGTTTGCCAGATTACAAGTAGTGAATGTATTTATTGTTGTCCTGGAGGGAGAAATGTTGTTGTACTCATAATGTTGAATAATCTCCTCAAACCAGTTTGATTTGCATCCTATATATTTTGCTTCTGTCCTGGTTTTGAAATGTATCCATGTTATGCAATGTGAGTTGGTGGTGTTCATTATTTGTTTCAGATAGAAAAGGTTATGTTTTCTTAGATTGGTTTTGTTTTTGTTGTACCATTTGTATAACATGTGTTCTTCAATTAATGTCTAGTTGTTTCAAGATAGAGGTGATGTCAGTTTGTGTGCTGCTGTCACCCTTATTTGGAGGTTGTTTAGTTTTAATATATTTAGGATTTGTGCTGTTAAGTTTTTTCGTGAAGCCGTTGTGATAGTGTATTTGGCCTGCAGAATGTCTTTGGTAGTTCATGCCTAAGGATCCTAACAATTCTATTCGATTCTGTATTCAATTCTCAAGTTTATATTAAATTTAATAGATGGGGTATACCCCACCATTATTTTTAATAGTGTTCCGAACCTTATGCGATTCTGTTCGATTCTATTCGATTCCAATTTTCAGAACCATATTCATGCCCAGTTCTGTAAGTGCTGTAACCTTGTTCTTGTGATTTGTCCAGTGATGTTTGTCTCATTGAGGTTCTGGAGCCATTTTGTGGTTATTAGTTTCACCTGTCTGTCATATATGTTGAAAATTTTGTATCCTGTGTGAAGATGGATTCCACTATTGATTGCCATTGTTGGGAGGACTAATTTGTGTTTAAAGAGTGCTATGATTTTGCTGTTGATTGCATTGCATTCTTGTTGGGACAGAATTGTATCCTGAATTAGATATTCTAGTGCTGGGGTTAGCACTTGGTTGATAATGTATCTGCATTGTTTGTCTGTGATTTTTTTGATTGTAGTTGTCTCATCATAAAAGATATTTTATCCTTTATTAGTTGTTTTTGATGTCTTTTGGATCTTGAGCTTATTATCCATGTGCCCAAGATTTTGATTGCTGTTTCTTTGCTCTGTGCCAAAATTGGTTTTGCTTGGAATTGAATAGTAGGTTGTTGAGTGTTGTTGATAATCAAAAGTGTTGATTTGTTGGGATTGATCCTTAAGCCTGTGATGTTTGCATAGCTGTTTATCAGGTCTGCGATTTTCTGCATATTTTTCTTTGAGTTTGTGAATCATGTTGTGTCATCCATGTATGAGACTGATGATATGTGTATAGTGTGTCTGTCCCATTGTCCAAAGTATGCGATGGGTGTTTTTGAATCCATTTTGTAGTCCAACTTTGATATTTCTATTCTTGTGATAAGTGGATCGTAGTAGATGTGCCAGAGAAGAGGGGATATTGTGTCACCTTGATCTATTCCTTGTTCAATTTGAAAGGGTTCAATGAGTCCATGTTGTATAATTACTTGGGTAGTTTGTCTTGTGATGCAACTCATAATTATCTCTTGGATGGAATATAGAATCTTGATGCGGTTCATTGCTCTGTTGAGTGTTGTGTGTTCCATTGAGTTGTAGGCCTTACTAATATCTTGGCTGAGCATTCAGAGTTCTTTTCCTGCCTCCCTTGCTTCTTCCATAATATAGTTAATAATCATTATTGGTTTGTGTATTCCTCCTCCTGGAAGTTCTGCCCAGTTGAAAGGTGATAGGATCTGATATGTTGTTAGTACTTGTGCAAGTTTATTGTTAATAATCTTTGTAAATACTTTCTTGATGGTCTCCAGTAGTGCTATGGGTCTGGTCAAGTTGAGGTCATACTGCCAGTTTGAGGTTTTTGGAATTGAATAGATGAGGTTGTATTGCCATTTCTTTGGGATCTCTTCTGTCTGAAGGATCCAATTGAAGAGTATTGTTAGCCTAGAGAGGCTTGAGGGGCTGATATGTTTGAGTGTTGTGTAGTTTATCTGAGATTTTCCAGGTGCTGATTCTGCTTTGGCTTTTTTGATTACTGCTTTTACTTTTGTAAGTAAGATTTCTTGGGTGCATGTGTCATATCAGTTGTCCAGAATCTCCACTTTTGAAAGGAAGTCCTGTCTCCATTTGTTTAGGTTTTCTTCTGTGGGCTCAAATAATAATTCTTATAAATATTTATAACTTTAGTTCTTTAATAATTTATTGCTTTAAAGCTTATAAAACAGTATTAATTACTTTGTGAAACTATTGTTTTGAAAGTTTATAATCTCATGTTTTTAATTTTTGACAAAAAACATTTGGATATAATAAATATAAATACAATTTCTATTGATATTTTAATTTGAAAACAATCTTAAAAAACTGCTAAATGTTTTAAAAATCTTTACAATTGTTTAAAAAGAGAAATATAAAACTTAATAATCTGTATTTTCAAAAAAGTCTGGCCAAAAAAAAATGCTTCTAATGAACAAGTAGTATTTGTTATTACAATATATCAAACAGTTCTTGATTCAAATAATAAAAGTATTTCAATAAATAAAGTATTAATTAAAAGCAAAATAGAAAAAAATAAAATAAGTTTTAAAAATTTTCAAAATATTATAAATTATTGCTAATAATATTTTTAAAAGAGAATTAAAAAAAGACTTGGATTTGAAGAAAAAAATTCAAGTAACAAAGATAAAAAAATAATTGATTTATCAATTATTACTATAGAAAAATTTCCAAAGGCCTATAAAAATACTAAAAATAATCCAAAACCACTATTAAAAAATATAAAATTAAAAAAAAGAACTTCAGCAATAAAAGAAGACTTAAACAAATAAAAAATTAAAAAAGAATTATGTAATAATAAAAAATTATAATAAAAAATTATAAATAATAAAAATAATTTTTATAAGTTAATTAAATATTTTAAATTAAATATTATATCATATAAATATAAATATATTTTATTATTATTAAAAAATATTGAAGATCTTCAGAAATTAATATATAAATTTTTGTTTTAAAGTCTTTTAATATTATAATAATAAAGAAATTCCAGAGATTTATACCTAAAGATCTTTAAAGATCTTTATTTAAAAAATTTTCTAATATATATTATTATTATTTTTTTTTCTTGTAATCAACCAAATATTTATTGTATTTATTTAATTATTGGAGTTAAAAACATACAAGCACAAAACTTTTATATATAAACTAAACTAATACTTGAATACCTGTTCCTGATTGTCAATCTCTAAGTATAATCTTGAAGATAAATAAAGTTGTTTACTCATCTTTTCCATTCCTAAGAGGATTTGAGTTTATTGCTTATAGTTCATTATTACTTCTTTATCTTGTTCTATAAGATCTATATAAGAGTTTCTAAAACCTTGCTATCTTTGGTTACTGGATTTGTATCTGTCAGTATTGCTATTGTCTCTTTTTTCTTTTTCTAAGGTCTGTACTTCTCCTTGAACAGAGATTTCTCTTAATATTCTCAAGTTGTAACCTGTCTCTTTTTCTTTTTCTTTGTTACATGTTTTCTTATAGTCATGAATTTTTTATATTTTGTATTTCATATTTGCTAACAAAACTCTTTACTCCAGCCTTATAATATTTTGTTTAAAATCTTTTGGGCTGCTACTTTGTATATGTTAAGTGTATAGCATATCTGGATTCACTCTAGTGTTTCTTTTTTCATCTACAATCTTATACTAGTCCAAATTAGGTTATTCGGCTGCCAAATTACAGCTGATTAAATCTAAATTTATTAATAAAAGTTTATACTGAAGTTTTGTTGTTTGGTTCAATTTATGCCATTCGGCACTTAAAAAAAACACAATAATTTGGCAAAAAAAAATATAACATTTGGCAAAAAATAAGTATTTGGCAATAAA
>CAJVPV010004089.1:0-10412 GCA_910591835.1 Acaulospora morrowiae | reverse complement strand
TTGAGTCATGACACAATTATTTTTGAGGATTTTGGGAATTGAGTCAACAGCAAAATAATTTACGCCACATGTATAATTCCAACTCTTAATAATATGTTATACTATTAAAATATTACTAATTAATTACTATAAGCTAATATAACCAAATTAGAAATATAAGACTATAGAGTAAATACTGTATATTGTTTATATTATTATCATTTATATTTTCTTTATATTAATTAAATATATATTGTATGTCTCTGAAAATTAAGCCTAATATGGATATATGTATTTTTTTTTACTCATAAAAAGGTATTAGATGCAAGTCTTTATTAATATATATATATTATATTCAAGTTACATGAAATATTTTTACAAATAAAGTTCTATAAATTAATATTAACTTATCTATAATGCTAACTAATACAATTTTCTTTATGCTTAATATATATTGGGTTAGCCTTAGTGCTGGATAGTTAATGTCTTTCCAAAACTGAAATAAGATCTTGAGACTTCGGAATATTATTTTGGCTGATGTGTTGTGTATTGAAAATAGAGATAATATTACTAAGTAGATTGTTTTAAGCTTTGAGAGGTGATTTTGATTTGACAGTTAAAGATCTTTGTATAGTTTTGTTTTATTTGATTTCTGTTGTTGCTGAGATATTGGCTATAGCTAATTTTGGAATCCATATAAAGGTGTATAGAGGTTTTAAAATGAAATTTGTTAATTTGGTCTATGCTTTTTTCAAAAGTTGAATCTTAAGAGTTGATATTCCATATGCCAATTTTTCCAGACTGGATCTTCTGTTGAGAGTTAAGGTTTGTAATTAGAAGTCTGAAGTTATTATTATTTTGGTTTTACTTTTAATTAAAAGTTTTTTTATTTTTGTAATGATTTTGTTTTTAATTTTAATATACATATGTTACTATATTTTTATAACATTCAAAAATATGACTTTGTAACTTAGGTATAGCTAAACATCTTAAGCAGAAACTGTCTTTGTAAAGTTTTGGATATCTTTCATATAGTAATTGTCTTGTAGGAAGAATTTTATAGAGTAATTTACTTCTGAAGATTAGAAGAGAAAAACAACTAATTTTTTTTTTAATAAAAAGTTTGTTAGCTTTGATTTGAATTTGAAGAAAACTAGTATCTGATATCTGGTCCTATTTTTTTTTGATAAATAAACTGTTGATAAGGTCCATTAGTTTATATACTTGCTGAGTTCTTTTGATTCAATGTACTGAACTTATGCTCCATAATTCTTTATTTTTGAACTTGTTATATATTTGTTAATTGTTATCATTTTATTGCTTAAAATAATATTGTTACTTTTTTGAGATGTTGGGGGGTGAATCTATTTTCACAGAAGTAGTTTAATACCCTTGATAGTATATAGTTCCTTGATATAGTTGGTTAAAAAGTTGTAAGAAGTTTTAACTTTTTGATTGGAGTAGTTGAGTATATTTAATTGTATTGTTATTGAAGTGTTGAATATGATATAAGCCTGTTTTTTGATAGCAGTCAAGATTTTTGTAATGGCCAGTAATATATTGATGGACTGATTATATTCTGATATGTAGATCTCACTATTTTCAACCTGTACTAAATTTTTTTTCATTACTATGTTCAATATTGTAAAAAAGTGAATTTTGGCTATTAATTGTTTAATATCTTTAATTATGTTATTATTTAGTTAGAAGAATATGCTGAAAAATTCATATTGACTAATTTCATTAATAGGATTAATGTTTAAATTTAATTATTCTTCTAATTATTCAAAAATTTCTTCTAGAGTATTGGTTAATTGGTACTGATTGTTTTTCTTATAGATCCATAAGGACATTGATTTGTGAGCAGACATAATGATAATATTGTCAATACTGTGATACTAGCATTTGATAAATTCTTTTTTATAAGTTGATAAAATAATAAGGACCTTTGAGAGGCTAATTAACATTCCTATTAATTTTTGTTTTGATATACAGTATGATATATAATTATTAATTTTAAAAATCCAGAATTTGGTCTTGAGATTGGAAATATTAGTAGAGATTCTATAAATATTAGCAGCAATATTAATTGAAATGAATCATATTAAAATAGAACCTCATAGTACAGGGTCAAGAAGTAAATTGAATTTGTACTAAGTGAGTTTGCAGTTCTTGTTAAATATATATAGATCTTTTAAAAACTTAATGTTTTTTTGGTACAGCTCTAAGGCCTGATGTTTGAGTACTTTGTCTTTAAAGAAGAAAAAAATGTCTATTAATTGGTTTCCATTGGAATTATTGAATATACAATTTAAAGGGTATAAGTTAATTTGATACTTTTTACAAACAGTTGTCACATGTATAATCTAAGTTTTGAAGGATTTCTCTGAAACACAAATTGAATATAGCCATATTATATTACTTGCTTGTAACAATCTAATTTCTATATTAAAGACTTCTATTGTTTTTGGGTTGCATGTCTTAATAACAAGAAATTTAGTTAATGTGAGTTTTTATTTGTCAATAAAATTAATAAACTTGAGACTTGCTTGTAAAAATAGGATTCTGTCTAATATTGTTCTTTTAATATTGAACTTGCATTTAATAGTATTGTTAATTTTTATCTAAATTGATGGAAGTTATTGTTTTGAGAGTATTATTGAATATAGTATATACTCTATTTTGTTTGGTATTATTCAATCTATAACTTGTTTAATTATTGATCTGTTTCAAAACTGTTTGCTAAGAGCTATAATTGTTTGATTCAAATATTTTATTAAAAGTCACTTAAATAAATTGCTGGAGCATATATATGATATGATTCTAATTTCTAATGATATGTTATGCTATTAAGATGCCACTAATTAATTAATATGATTTAATGTAATCAAATTAGAAGCATAAGGCCATAGAGCATACATATTGTTTATATTATTTTTTATTTTCTTTTATATTTTCTTTATATTAATTAAGTACATATGTTTTCAGAAATTAAGTTTTATATAAATATATATTTTTATATTTATTTATTTATATATTTTTATGTTGTATATAGAATTCCTAATGGTACTATTTCAGTATCAAGTTGGTACTGAATTTACTATGAGTTTAATATAGTAGATTCCAATTTATATATTAATTTTATTATAAGTTGATATCAAGTCAGTACTATTTTGATACTTGGTTTGGAACTTTAATTGTATAAAGTCAATATATACAGTAGTGAACATAAGTAACTGATCCTTCCTAACTCCTATAAAGTTAAGTAAATTTAATAAACTTTTTTTTTTTTAAATTACATCACTAATGCTGATCCACAATACATTATATAGTCCTCCTACACTTTTATTAAAGCCTCCACATGACGATTCATGCTGCGTACTAATTTGGCAGCAAATTCAGGCAAGAGATTGTTCCATTCTCTCTCTATTAATATTTTTAGATGGCTAACTGATTGAATTTTTTTTGCCAGGTTTAATTTCAACACTTGTCAAACGTTTTCAATAGGATTTTGGTCAGATGACATTAATAGCCAGGGAAGAACACTAATTTTCTCTTTTTCCTTCCAATTTTTTGCAATTTTCGAACAATTATTTGGATTATTATCTTCTTACAGAAATCACTCTAAGTTATCTGTACCAAAAAATTCAACAGAGGAGAATAGGAGACCTCTTTCGTAGATCTTGCACATAAAATTAGCACTGAGATTTTGCTGGAAGCATACTAACCTACCAAATCTGGAAGTCAAAAAACATCCCCACATATGGATCTTCGGTAAATGCTTGACCACACTGTTGACATCTTTTTCAGCAAGTCTGTCACTTCTTTAGAGCACTCCTCATGTAATGTCAGTAAATGTTTGGCTTCTCTACTCGAGGCGTGTGAATTGTTTAGTCAAGTTCCACTAACTCTTTCCTTCTCTTTCCATTGTTGCTTTTCTTGACGGATCTTTACCACTTTTTCCTTCATGATCCCAAGTGTCCTATCTGTGACAAGTACTAGATTAGGTAAGTTAATTAGTTTTTACTCCTTTTGGCAATGACTATCACATGTCCTAATTAAGAAGGTTTTACTTTAAGGAATCATTTCTTTATAATTTTCGTACTGCTCCTACTTTTTACTATTTTTTTTTCTATTTATATTATAAGATAATAAGGAAATTAGACTATCAATAGACTATCCTTACAAGGGAAGTTATGGAAAGTCTATTTTATACTCTAATTATTTTGTTATCTCTTATGCAACTCCACTGATTATTTCCAATTTTCAGGGTACGCGATGCATAAGATCGCATACTGTGGCCATGTTCTATGCAATTTCTCCACCAACAATACGAACGATTTTTTTTCTATTGAATTGCCAACTCTTTTTTTTGACAAAAATAGGTAGAAGGAACTCTTATCTATAAAAATAACTAAGTTCCAATCTAAATTTTGATGTTTTTTTGTCCACTGGAGCTGTTTTTTTTTATGGTTATCTGTAAGGAGAGATTTTTGGATTTCGTTTGCATACTTGCTTCCAAATTCATGAATATGCCATCGAATAGTTCTTGAATTAATGCTTACACCCTTTTTTTTTCATGATTCCTTATATTTTAGCACTAGTTATATTGTGCTCTGTCTTCGCCATTTTGATTATTCGTTTATCTTGCTTTGTTGTTATGCTGCATTTCTAGCCAATCTTTGGTTCGTCAGATAGATCTTTTGAGATCTGCCACCTTTGGACTCAATAAATAACTGTGAATTTAGAGTAGCTAACATAAGCTGCTATCTCTCAAGTTCTTTACCTTCAGATGTTCATGTAAAAACATGATCTCATAATGTTTATAAAGTGAAAGGGTTATAATTTGGGTGCAGCATTTGTCGATTATCTATTTTTTGACTTAGAGGTCACACAAATCTGTAAATGTACAAGAGATCAGGGTTGGTGTTACCCTTGAATGGCTGAAATTTTGAAGGGGTGTTATTAAGTAATTTAAAAAGATAGATCATGTTGGTTACTTATGTCCAGGGCTGATAAAAGGATATTCTTTTGATCTTAATAAAGTTTCAACTCTGTTGACATTAAAATAATAATTGTTCAAGTTCATTGTTTTTTGAAATTACTAATAATTTTATTAAGATTTTTACAGCAATGGAGTAATTGATAAATTAAAAACTTCAAGGCTTGAATTTCTATTGGTATTATTTTTTTCTAAAATTGTAATTAATATTATTTTTTTAATGTCATATTTGATATTATTAAGAGTCAAGAAGGAACAAAAGATATTGATAAACTTTTGAAGTTCTTTTGCTAATTGGACCATTAATAAGATATTATTTATATACATTAGAATATTGTATAGGATTAATGTGTATTTTTGATGCCTAAAAATTGTTGTTACTATTGAATTATAAAAAATAGTCCAGAGTAGTAGTAATAGGATTTATTCTTGGTTTAGGTCTTTGAAGGTAATAAAGTTGTCTGTTTTTTCAAAATTGATTATAATAAAGATATTTTTATTATGTAGCAGATTATAAAATATATTTATCAGTCTATTTAAAATTTTAATTTTTGCAAAAGCAATTTTTAGATTGTTAAGATTTACTGAATCAAATGCTTTGGCAATGTCAAATGAAGCAATTCACAACTCTTGATTAAGGTTGATCGTTATATCTAAAATTAAAGTGGTGATTAATAAAGTCTCTATGATACTTTGTTTGATAATATTTATAAAGCTTATTTTTAATAAAATACTATATTTAGTAAGCATTGTTGAAACTCTGATATTGATTAGTTTTATAAAACTTTTCCAGATTGATTCTATTAATAAGATTGGTCAAGTATCTGATATTTTTTGTAACAAGATTAGCTTCTTTGGTAACAAGACTACTAATAGTTTTTTCTAGTTATTGGGAATCTGCTTACTAGTGAAGGTTTTTTATATAATTGCAAAATTAGTTTTTTGGAGTTTTCATCTAAGGGATTAATTATCTCATATATGATTTCTGACTTGTCAAGAGTTTTATTTAGAGGCATGATATTTAGTACTTTTACAAGTTTGTTTAAAATAATTTGGATAATAGTTGAATTATAAATTTCTTTGAAGATGTTATTCAAAAGTATGTATATATTGACCTACTCTTAAAGTTGTTATTATCAAGAACTTTATTGAAATGATTAGTAATAATTATCTTGAGTTTATTAGAATTATCAGTTAGATTGCCTTTATTATATTATACTATGTTTAGATTGAAAGAAGATTTTAGATTATTTAATACCTTTTTAACAAAGCTTTTTGATTTCTTTCAGAATTTAAGATAGTTATTGAATATGGCATTGTTGATTTGTTCTGCTTGTTGCTTTTATATTTAATAAAGTCTTTTCTTGATTAAGAATTTCTTTAATTAGTTAAGAATATGAATTATTATATAAGAATTCTTGAAGATTTTTTGATACACTAAAAGAACATTTTTAAAGGCTCTATGTATTATATCTTAATTTGTTATGATCTTTTTTTTTTATATTTGAGATAAATTTTTTTATTTGTTTTATTGTCCAGAAATACTGGCTGGCTTCTTGCTGTTTTTTTTATTAATTTTTCATTTGATTAGTAACAAGTTGATTCTTGCTGTACTGATTAGTATCTTGTTAAATATGGTTCAGGAGCAGTTATTTGTCATATCAATTTTCAGGTCAACTTTTTTACCAAAGTTTTTTTTCTGTTGAGTTAATGCAGACTTCTAATCAAATAGTTTGATTTGGCAGTCTTGTGTTTCTGACTTATTTAAACCAGTCAAGATAATTTGGACTTGTTTATGATTTATGATTATTGAATGAAAGATAAATATTTTGGCTTCTAGCACTTTGAGACCAAAATGACTGGCATATCAGATTTGATATACTTGTTTAGATGATGTAAGTAAAATTATGTTCTTTGTTTAGTGTCTTTACAATGTTTATCCAGTTGTACATATAATTGTAGATTTTTTGGAAGGGCTTGATATGAAGGTATTAATTGTTAAAGAGTCTGTTAGATATCTCTGGTTATAATTTGATATATATTACTATTAAACTTTTTAATATATCTAATCAATAAATTTGTTGCTATTTTACATTCTTTTAATTCATGTGGAAGATATATGGATATAATAACAATGTCAATTTTTGATTTAAATTTGAGATATACTGTACATTAATATTTATTTTCTGTAAATGTTTTAAATATATAATTAACCAAATCCTCTTCAATAATTAGATAGACATTATTTTTAGAGAAGTTTGAAGGGAAGCTGGCAATAATTGTCTAGTTATTATATTTTTTGAAAGTTGTTTTTTGTATAGGATTTTAGTTTCAAAGTAGCACATAATTAATCTTCTGTTTGTAAGATTATATTTAAGAGCTATAAGTTTAGATTTGTTATTTAGATCAACTGTATTAAGGATCAAGATATTTGAAAGGTTTTTAATAGATGTTGTTTGATTTTTGGATAGTGGATTTTGATTTGTATTAGCTTGTAATGAATATATGGAGTTAGGTACTTTTATTATTTTATAAATAAAGAGAATGAAATCAAAATCAAGATTCAGTAGATCTTTGAGGGCAATGTATTTTTCAGGTAATCTGTTAAATGTATGCTTCTTATATAGTTGGACAATTATTGTCAATAGATTTTTATTATTTTTTATTGAAAATTGAATTTTAGCAAGATTTTCTATACATATTTTATTGAGCTTCTCTATTAAGAGCAATAGTAGCTTAGGAGCCTAGAACCAGTTCTTTAGGATTGTACAGAATTTATATCTTTCATATAATTTATGAATGATCATTAAGAAATCTTTAGGTAGCAGTCCATATGATCTTTGATTTTTAGAGTCTAGTTCACATCAGTGATTTTAATTGGAAGTTTATTTTAATTAATTTGTAAAATAAATGGATCAATCTATTGAGACTCAAAGATAAGTTGAATTTGAAATCTTTTTGTAAATATTTAATAAGGCACTTTGCATTCTCTTTAGACTTGCAAAGATTGACATATTGAGTTCATTTAATAATAAATTAGAAAAAGAAGAAAGTGATCTTTTGAACTTGTAATAATTTAGCAAAAAGGTTCTAAGACTATATTTTTTTCTCAAAATTTTAATTAACCTTCTTGTATTTATTGTAAGTAAATCATATGGGAAGTATATTACTAGATGTGCTGGAAGCAGTTTGTATGAGACAGGCAAAAAGATTGTAAATAGAAGTAAATTAAAAAATATCTTGAGAAGTTTTATAAAAACTCATAGAATTTAGCAAGCTCTTTTATTTTTATTGAGAGTTTCTTAAGATTCTTTCTTTTTATAATAGGAAATAAATATTGGATTTCTTTGTTTAAATTCCTTGGATTCTTTGAAAAAATAAAGAATTTGAAAAAGTATGAGTCAAGAAGTTGGGAAAACTTGTAATATACTTTAAGGACCAATACTATTGAAGAGAGAAATAATTTTCTCTTAATTGAAAGAAAATATAGAAGCTTAACAATTATATTGAAGAAGATATATTCTAGGTTTGATAGTAGAATTGAAAGTGTTTCATATAATATTTCTTTAATTAGGTCTAGTAATTTAATATAGTTAATAAGGTTGTTATTGTCTCTTAGAAATTAGTTATAGCCATATTTAATGATCTGTGCAATTTCAAAGAATTTGAATTTACTGAGATCCATAAATTCTAGACAGGCTACAAAAAGAGTTGAGTTAAGTATTCATTCAATTTTCTTTTTGATTCTTTTACTAATATAACTGATATTATTTTTCTTATAATTCTCATGGACTTTTTTTTCTAGTGCCTCATATTCTACCTAGTGATTTTCTTTGAATAAATTATTTTTAATAAAATATTTGAAGAAGGCTCTGTCTCTTAGGAGAATTTTGGTAAAGATTGTGAAATAGAACTTTTGTATGATCAAGTCTTTTAAAATAGTTTTGATATCTATAAACAGCTCAGTTACTGCTTTTGTATTTGTATAGCAAACAGATGGTTGTGCTGCTAATTTAATATCAATATTTATATTATCAACTTCACAACAGACATTCTCCAACTAAATATCCTTTCAAAAATCTCAATCCAATACAAATTGACTTCAAAAACAACAAAATTCAAAACAAGACACTTGAACTACTATACATACAAATATAAATATCCAAGAACCAAGAGATGATTGCAGAAAAAAAATTTTTAGACATATCACAAAATACCAATTACAAAAAAAATTACAAAAAACCCTATAACACAGAAAAATAAAAAACAACAACATTATCAACATCAACAAATAATAACAAATAATCCAATAACCAATAACACAAACCAAACTGATAAACTAATCAACATCATTCTTCAATTATTTAATCAAAATTTAACCATGCCCTTACAGTATAAAATAAATTATTAGGGAGGCATTAACCCTCCAAAACTAAGTAGTTACTTTCTTTTTCCTTGTCTCAAGGTTTTTTTATCAAAAATATAATTAAAATGGTCAATAAATTTATTTTCAATTATTATTAATATTAATTTAACAAAAAAAAATTTCATATAATTTTTTACCAAAAAAGTGTCATTTTTTTTTGTCATCGCTGTATGCATGGGGATTGTCGTCAAGTGCTTCTTTTTGTACTATGTCGGGCAAAAGGTTATCAACGAACTCTCCGCGCGTGTATTCAAAATTAATTATAAACTACTGCGGAAATCGCAAACATTAACGCAAGTGAGACCAACTATACACGGGTTCTAAGAACTGTGGAGATTAGATTTGATCAACAGAGCGTAATGAGTCAAACTTCAAATCATTCCGCAAGTTAAGCATCAAACTATTCCACAGGTCAGTTTAGCTGCCTGGACTCACTTTAATCAAATTTTCGACCAAATTAGAGTCAAAAAAATCTTGGAGATGTGTCTTCATAGTAATGGAAATTCGTACATGAGTTTAGGAAAGAAATATTAAGAACAGATATGCTAGTATATTGGTTTATGGGTAGCTAATGATAACTTAGACAGCAACGCGGAGTGGTGGGAAGGAACTCTCATTTCATGGGTTAGGGCGAGAAATTCCTCCCTTTAAACGTCGGCTACTCCATATTTTATTAGTTTAGCCGAACTATTTACAAAAATAAAGATGTGCTGTTTTAATAAGTTCATGCTATTCTGTTAGATCCATCGAATTTTCTTGATTTTTGCATCTTTGTCCAGAAATAAAATTATTACATTAGAATGCATTTGTTACCAACTATATTGTGTAAAGATACGCACCTAAGATTTTCCGCTAGCTTCTTTATGGCTGATCCAAAAACATGTTCCATATTACGATCATCCACAATAATCACGAGGTCACCATATTCATTGAACCGAAACAATTCTGATCTTTTGCTAGACCTATGAGGAATCTCCACTGAAATATAAATATGTTTTCGATTAT
>CAJVPV010004088.1:0-10414 GCA_910591835.1 Acaulospora morrowiae | reverse complement strand
ATTTTTGAAGGTGACAAAAATACTAGATATGATTTTTTTGGATCCAACTTTTAAACAATACATATATAATATAAATTGTAGGATTATATTAGAAAATTTCCAGTTTACCTTCAAAAATAATTACTCATATTAAAAAAAGTTACCTAAAAATAAAATTATAAAAAATTGTTATAATCTTTTTTTATATAATAAAGAGTTAAAAAAAACTCTTAATTTGTTTATATTTAATTATAGGTTCTATTTTAATGCAACAATATTTCTTAGTTTTTATGTTCTTAAATTTAAAATTTATTTATTTTAGAAAAGTAAAAAAAAAAAGTACTTAAAAGAAAACTTTCAAAAAATTAATAGTAAATAAGTAAGAATTTTTTTTAAAAAAAATTACAAATAAATATTAAATATAAAACTTTTTTAAGTAAATAAATATCATTTTTTTATTTGATTTGTATAGAAAAATATAAAACTTTTATTAAACAAGAATTTATAATTATTATAATTATAATTTTTATAAAAATTATTTTTTAAATTATAATATATACAAATTTGTTAACATATTTAAAATTTTAATAAAATATTAAGTATTGATTTTTATAATTTATATATGTTATAAAAAATATAGTTTAAGATATTCTTAATAAACTTTATTAATTATAAAATCTAAAATTTATTGAAAATTATTAAAATAAACAACTTTAAATTTAGTGTTTAAAATTTCAATATAAAAAATTATATAAAATTTAATATATATTTAAAGTAAAAAAATTATTTTACTTCCAATACAAGTAAAAATTTTATTATTGAATTATTTAAATTATAATAATTAAAATTATTTTTTACTAGGGCTTTAAAAAGTATCAAACTGATATCAAATTGGTATTGAAATAATATTAATCTATAATAAATTTAAGTATTAAACTAATATTGAAATAGTATTGAAGTAATATCATTAGGAGTTCTAATTCTTTACAAATAATTCTACAAAACTAAAAAAAAAAAAAACTCTTTCCTACAACACTTCAATTTATAAAAAATTTCCTTTTTTGGTAATGACATGAACAGTAGACAGTAAACAGTTAGCAAGAACCTATTTTTGGGAAAGGTGTTCATTTTAATTTACTGCAGGGTGCAAGGGATCAATTAACTCTCTATAAAGAGGTGGATGCTTTAAAAATGGCAAAAACCTTTTTGATCAAATTTTTTGCTTTATTGAGTGAAACCTATATAAGCAATCTCCAAACAAAAAAAAACCTTTTTGCCTATTTCTATACAAAATATATTTAAAACATCACACAAATATTCTTTCTTTTCAAATATCCATATATACGTTAAAAGACAACATTTTATTTTTTCAGAATTTTTGTTTTCTGCTGATAATAACTAATGCCAGGTTAATTGACATAACCTTCTGACTAGTTATCAGTTCTTGTCCACTTTTATATACAAAAAATTGAAATCAGTTTACCCTTATCAAAAAATTTACAATATACAAAACACTAATAATATTCTGTATTACCTAACTATATTAAAACAATACAATAATTTACTGGATTGAGAAAGTGCATGATCAGTACCCTGCCAAGTTCTGGTAATCACAATATAAATAATCTACTATAATAAAACAACAAATATCTGGAACGTATTCCAGTTACACTATTATAACACCACAATATAGCCACATTACATAATATCAACATATTACAATAATCACCTGACCAAACTTATTAAGTTATATGTGGCTTGTGCAATGCTATCATTTGATTGAAACAATTATTTGTATTCAGGAACCACATCTAACAAAAGTTTCAATACTTTTTTAACACATTTTCTTTTTATTTTTTTTCTTTTATTAAACTGGCAATCTTGTTCCAAATGTTTTTTTATTTTTTATTTTTTTTAGTAAATAGTTTCTTTCTTTTTTTTGTCTGTTCAAGGTTTTTTGAAAATATATCTATTACAATAGGTGGTAGACTGATATGTATAATCATATATCTCATATCTTATTATTGATTATGTAATATTATATATTTACTCTATAAATAAAAATCATAAAAAATGTCTTACCTTAACATTAAAAAAAAAATTCTACAAAACTGCTTATATATTATATAAACTTTAACTTAAAAAATTTTTAAGTTTATTTAAGATTAACTTTTATTAAAAAATTTTTTTTCTAAATTAAAAATTTTGTTTTTAATTAAACTTTAAATTTTATTAAATAAATAAAAAAACAATATTATTAATAGATAATATATAATTAAAGCTAATATTATATAAATTTTTAGAAAAATATTTTAATTGTTAAAAAAAATAAATAAAAAGTAACTTTTTAATTAAAAAATTTTAAATATTATAAAAAAATGTTCTATAATTTAAGAAATATACAATATATTTATTAATAATTAAACTTAAAAATTTATTAAAATATAAATTCATGAGTCTATAGTACAATAATTAATACTTCACAAATTAGATTATAAGATACTAATTTAACTTTAAATAAAGATAATTAAATAGTATTAATATAATATTTAATATTATAACTTATTAAGTATCATTATTTATAAAAAGCTATTTTATATATTAGTTTAGTAGATATTAAGATCATAACTTTTAAAAAGAAGATATAGTGATATAATAATTATTTAATAGATAATATAATAATTATTAAAAATAGTCTTATAGTAGTTGAACAAAATAATATAAATATATTTATTTAACTTTTTTAATTAAGACTTTTTTGATATTTAAATATATAAATTAGATTTGTATTCTATTTTAACTAATCCTGATATTACAAATATAGTCAAGACAGAATTTATATTAGGTTAAATAGTTTAAAAATAAATTTTATATTATTTTTTTTAAATATTAATTAATAGAAAATAAATTATTAGATTAAAATAATTTTTGAGATATAAAAATAATATTATATTATTTAAAATAAACTTTAAAAGATTGTTATAAATTTGTTATATAACTAGAACTATTATAAATTATTATATTTAATTGTTTTTATTAATTTTATATTTGAATTAATACTTAATAAAACTTATTAATTATAATTTTTATAAATTTTTGTATTAAATATATTAATTCAATTCTTTTTACATAAAATTTTTTAATTTAGAAAAAAAATATTTATACTTGAGTTTACAGTATACTTTAAATTAAATTTATTTAATTTGTATTATAAATAAAATTTGTAATTGTATAAAAATTAAAGATATATTATAAAAGTAAAAAAAAACAATAAATTGAAATAAAAAATCATTTAAAAAAAAATGAAATAAAAGTAATTTGAAAAGAAAAAAAAATTATTAAATATAAAAAATAAATATATTAAAATCTAATTTGATTTTATTTAAAATAATATATAAAGTTTTATTTAAAAATATTTATGTTTTTTTTATTTTTAATTTTTGTTATACATAGTATATTAAAAAAGAATTCAAATTACTTAATATAAAATCATTTCTTTATTAAATAATAAACAATTAAAAAAATCTTTTATATTAACTAGTATTTTTCAAATTTAATTTAAAGCAGATATTAAATATATAAAAAAAAGCTAAAAAAATAAAATAAAAAAAAGTAAAAAAGTTTTTTTAAACAAACTATTTTATAATTATTATATTAGCAATATTTATATTATATCAGTTAATTATAACTCATTATAATAAAATTTAATAATATAACTTTATATTTTGTAAGATTATTTATAATATTAATATCGAATAATTATAAATCAAATATATTTTATTTATAAAATTTTTTACAAATTTTTAAAATATTAAACATATATTCAAAAATATTGTTAATAATAAATTGGTTTTTTAATATTTTTTATTTATAATAAATAAATGCTTACATAACTATTTAAATTATTAATACATTTATTTTAATTCATATTATTAATATTTTTGTATTGCCACAATTGTAAATTATTTAATTTTACTTTTTATCAACTAATTAAGATATCAAGATATTATGTATTAATTGAATTTTTAATTTGCAATGTTTAATGAATTTTATTTAAATCAAGTTTACATTATAATTTATAAATCTAAACAACATTATCAAAATCTTAATATCCTTAAATAAATCAAATAGTTAGATGGTTTTATGAATTCAAATTATATCATCAAAACTTTATTATTATTATTCCATTAAATTTTTTAATGATTTTTTTTAATTATTAAAAAATTTTTAATGGTTACAATATTTAAATAGAATAAATGGGTAGTATTAATTTTTGGTTTATTTTTTTTTTTAGATTCCGTTATTAATTTTATTTTTTGTTGATATAAAATAATTAATATAATTATGAATGTATTCGTTTTAATAAAATCTCATATGTGATGCTTATTTACAGTAAAATGAATAATTCATAATATAAATATAATTTAATTAGAAGATTAATATCTTTTATTTTAATAAGCAATTTAATATTAATTTTCAATGAAATTTTATGAACAAACATTTTATCAAATCAATAATACATTTATTTTTTAATTCAAAAGTTCCTTACAAAACTTTAAATCAATCAATCAATTTTTTTTATCAATATTTGAATGTTTCTTAATTAGAATTTTTATTTTTAAAATTTACTTGGGTATATTACTTTGTTTCCAAGCATTTTTAAATACCATTAAGTTTATATTCTTGAATAAATTATTATTTTAACATTCAATAATATACCGTATATACTATATATAAAAATTGGATATCCAAATACGTATTTGCAGAAAAAATATTTGTAAAAAAACTTGGATTGAAAAATGGAATTTTTGATACACAATAAATAGCGATATTTTCAATTTACAATTTTATAGGGTTACCTGCGTATACCGTTGAATTCAAATGACTAGTTTGTTTCTTATACAGAAAGTCGTGATATAATGCAAAAAAGAGTGATATGATTTAAAATTAGGTAATTATGGATTTGAGGTTAATGTATCTTTATTAAAACGTTAATACTATCGAATGTGAATTGGAATATGTGACCTATTGTTGGATAATAGTGGGCGCGATATCACGACGCGACTTCGCGTTACGTAATTGATATTTTTATGGAGGAAGGATGACACTCGTACAAGTGTGGCGCATGAAATTAGCATGTATAAATATAACTGTAAAACGAAGTAAATATAGAATGCTATTCGATTACATCTAGGTAGCTTAAAATAAGAAAATCAAGTATAAACTCTTAACTGTGTTACCTGTTATGTAAACGCTATTAACTTACTCATGTAACTGTATGAACCGAAGTTTGACTAAAAAGTATGGGAAAATTCTAGCGACCAATCAGAGTTCATGGTATTGATCAAAAGGTATAAAGTTAATAATCAACAGACGAACATTCAAATTGATGGATACCTCAAGAGTTAAAACTTTAATTAAATATTTACCTCACGATACCTTGCGCTTCCGTAACGTTGAGGGTTGGCCCCAAATTCACAAAAGTTCCATAAACTCCTAGTTATGCCTTAATAAGGTTATGGCATCAGATTATGTCACATACTGCGACTTTTAAACTCTTGTATTTATGTAGAAATTTAAAAATATTCAAATATCCATACCTTTTCTTTTTAACTCGAATTCTATGATGATAACCACCTAAAGTATCTATCTACTCATATGATCAATACTATTACATTCCTGATGATATTCAAATCCCTGAATTAATTCTCTAAATTGAGATAACAATAATGAACAACGTATGTCTCATTAACACCAACCATTATTGATAATACAGTATTCGGACCTATGTTCATTTTTTCAGCGCCATCTCAAAAATATATATAATACTAACTTAAGACATTGCACCAGAATAATTGATCTTAGCCGAAGTTGGATAATATTCGAACATCTTTCTAGTTTCTCAATACAATTGCAACCTGCAAGAATGCGTTAACTTTTTTGAATCATTGTTTATGAGCATGTCTATTATATCTCTGACATTGTTCCTTGCTTGATGAATATTGATCGCTTAGGGTAATAATTAATATTATATCCTCTTATTTATTCCTCGTCTACATAATTCAAACATGCTTAACACTTAATACTGTAGAATGACAGTCTGTTTATGTACATGTGACAATAGTCGGACTTGAGGCATACGTGTGCATTATGTACAGTACAACGTAGTACTAGCCCTACTGAATTTGTTAAGTACGCAGCTTACTTTTTTTTACTGCGCTTTAGAATGTCTTCTACGCTTGATCCTCACAATTCGCCCTTTAAGCCAACGAGCGAGAAAAACAAACAACAGGGTTTTGTTTCCAAAGAAAGCACCCAAAATAACTTAACTCAATGGACCAGTAAAAGAGGTCGAGTATGGAAATATTTTGTAACACCAGATATTTCACTCGATGGTAAAATTCGTAAAGCGATATGTAAACTTCCCGGGTGTGGAAAAGAGATTTTTTACAGAGGCTCATCATCAATATTGAGATATCATTTAAAACAATGTCATAACATTGTTGTGAATGCAAACTTAAACAAGTTAGCTACTCAAGATCAACAACGAATTCTATCTGTGAATCATACTGTAAGTCGCAAAAAGTCTAAAAAACTTGATTCCTCAAATTTCTTGCAATTTGTTAAATCTAAGAATTTCCGGTATCACATACCTGAGATCGCTAAATCACAAATAATTGATTCTTACGATCAGTTATTTGACAAACTAGAAAACATGCTTATGCAGGTCAAACATGTATCATTAGCGATTGCAGTCTGGAAATTCGACGAGCACATTTCATATATGGAGATAACTTGTTATTGGCTTTCGGATGATTTTCTATTGAACGAAATTCTATTAGACATAATTCCTATCCCAAAATTTTTTAATGAGGAAGAAATCAGTGAAATCCTTGATGACGTTTTCAATATATGGGATTTACATGGTAAAACCATTTCAATAACTAGGATGGAGTTATGGGATCCAATACACACTGGAATTGAAGACTTCGAATACAATATAGGTGTTAATTGCATGTCTTACGTTAAGGACTTTACAAAGTTTATATTAGAACCGGATCTTGAACTTAATATCGATGTTTTTCAAGATAAATTCAGGGAATTAACAAAAAAGGAAAAAGATATCATTAAGGAGCAAGCGAAAAAGATTGGTCTCGGTGTAAAAAACTCCAAACAATTGATGACTTATTTAGTTACGCATGAATATGAATTTATTAAGAAGGCACTTAGCAACACCGAAGATTACAATGCTGATGATCTTCTTCAACATATCAATAACGAACCGGCATTTATATTATATGCATTGGAATATATGATAGTATTAGAAAATCCGATTAGACAATGGATCGTTACATTGTCCAATAACTCAAAGACCGCATCTAAAGCAAGATGGATAAGTAACCTACTGCCAGATGGTATGACCATTAGATTCTTTACCAATATGGATGCATGTTTTAAACAACTAAAAGTTGTTATGCAAAAACTTGGTGAAACAAAAGATAAACTCCATACTTTATTAACCGAATTTCTGAACTTGAAAAGACATTTGGAGACATATGATAAGAAAATAGAAGAGCACGCTAGTCAAAATCAAATATTTATAAACGAAATTCTTGCCAGGTTTATTATTCATAATATCTTTGTCGCACTTGACGATAAATTTTGTAATATGTACTATAAACTCGCATTATTTAATCCACGATTCGACAAAGATATGTTTAAAGATGTAGGCATTTTTCATACATACGTACATTTCTAAGAATTTTATTAATTAATATTGCACCTTAACAGGACCATAGATTTAAAAAGGCCTCTGAAGATATTAAACAGGAATATTCAAGATTACGCAAGAATAACCCATTACTTCAAAGTTTATCGACTGATTCTAAATTAAGCATTGATGAATTGGAAAGTTACGAGATGTTATTGCAACATAATAAAAGTGAATGCAATGATCCTATTAATTGGTGGAGAGAACATAAGAATGAATTTCCTACCATGGCAAAGCTCGCGCAAAAATATTTGGCCACTCCTCTGACATGCTATTCTCTCGAAGAATCATACTCCAAACATTGTAAAGATTTTGAAATTTTAATGAATGATCTTGTGGATTTTGATATGACCAAAAAATTTAAATTTCTCAAGCATAATATGAAGTATTTATGATAGAAAGGTAAGGACAAATATGCTATTTTAAATTACAGATTTTTATGTATTTCGATCCGGACCTTAATTTCTAAAATTTTTTTTTATAATTAGAAAATTCAGGTATTTTTGTGATTCAAAGTAATCATTTTGTCATAACGTCGAACATGAATTTTTCAAAGTTTTACATTTTTTTTTATTTTTAATCTGAGAAATAACTAATTAAAAATTATACATTTAAGATTTATTCCCTCTGCTTTCCTTTATTATCATATATTTTTCTATTTCTAAACTCCTTTTTTAACATATCCTCTTATAATAAATAACAATTACAATTAGAATAATTCCAGACTGAGAATCAGTCATTCCAATTGTTTTTGCGGATTAAAATCATTGATTTGGGATTGCAAAACTTTTAGGTTTCTTGTGCTGTTTCTCGATGGACAATTGTGAAAATATTCGTAATATGTTTTACTCGGTTCATTTATACAGTATTGACTTAACATCTAAACAATCGAAAAAAAAGTGATATAATAAAGGGGTGTATTAAAAGTACGATTGATCATAGTGTGTGGTTGCATTTACAATGTAATTTTTTTTTAAAATATATATATATACAGTATATACATATGTTTATTTAATAGCATTTAATATTTATATCATCGATATTAACAGATTCAAAAAAAATTAATTATTATGTAAGTTATACGAGTACTGTAGTCAGTTGTTAATCAAAGTGTAGTAAAAGGTTTTATCAAATCTTTCCATCCAACAACACTACGTATACGTTTTTATCAACCATTATTATATACCGTTACTTGAAATAGCTTGACGCAATCTCGGTATTATGCATGTGATGGTTCAAACATACTGAAATACGTAACAAAAATAAATGAGGTCTTATTTTTATTGTATAAGTGTTTTTAATCTTAAACTATTTAATATACAAACTAAAAAATAAGAAAAATATTTGTTTAAAACCCCCTGCATCAACGATAGCCTTGATTCTGTGTGATAAACTGCACAAAAATTCTTAGTTTAAAAGGTGTTGATAAGTCTAGTGTATGTATGTCCCGTACATAATTTATTCGGATAATTCTATCGCAAATAAAGATATCCACGTTAACTATTAACGAATTTTTATAAATTAAATGAACATAAATACTTACGTTGTGCGATATATCGTCGAATTATGAAATTTAAAAATTTACTTGACGCTCCGGAGTTAACAACGTCAACACTTTCTTTTGTTTTTCTTTCTTCTGTCAAATCCTTTCGACATTTTTCGGCAGAAATAAAGCTCTCTTCTTCATCTATATTTTGAAACCATTTACTCAGCTGCTGTTTAATTTCCCTCATACTCGGTCGATTATCTGGATTATCACTCCAACATTTTTTTATCAAATTTTCAAAGACAAGTGGTGTATCCTTTGTAACTTTAGGTCGTAATCCATCGATAATTTTTAGCATAAGAATAACATCGTGATCTATATCATTAAATGGTTGATGACCTGAAGTAAATTCCCACATAAGCATTCCAAAGCTGTACACATCAGATGCTTGAGTAAACTGACATTTCATAAGAACCTCGGGCGCTAAATACGGTATCACTCCACATGCTTTATCATAATCAGAAGTTGATAAATTTTTGCATAAACCCAGATCAGCTATTCTAATAGAACCAGAAACACCGTTTACTCCTAATAAAATGTTTCCCGAATGAATATCACAATGAATTAATCCTCTATTATGAATTTCTTCAAACCTACATGAATAAAATTATTTCTAATAAATAAATAATGATTAGCTCGGCAGTATTTACACGTAGATATCTACCCTTCTGCAATATAACTCAGCTTTTCAATCTTTTCTTTCCATGTGATATTTTCAAAACATTTTAATAAATATTGGTGCATACTTCCATCTTCTGCATATTCCAATATCATCATATAAACATTTGTAACCGGATCTTTTGTAATACCTAGACACCGAAGAATAAATCTACCCAGACTTTCTTCTGAAATAATTTTGTTAGCCAACAGCTATAATACATAGAAAGGAAAAATAACCATTTATATATTAAAAACTGTCAATATAATCAAGCATCAATTGAATTCAATTAAACTTACTTCTTTTAGAAAGTCTATGGTAATATTTCCGGAACTGTGTAAACTTTTAAGGGCTACTTTAAGGTTAACTCCAGAATCTTGAATCAAATCAGCTTTAAATATTTTTCCAAAACCTCCGCGCGTAAGATAATTTACATTTTGAATTTTCGAATATTGAATCC